>JAOEHY010019649.1:0-20483 GCA_025447955.1 Psilopsiagon aurifrons | reverse complement strand
AGGGGTCGGGTCCGCACCTCCTCGTCGGCTGCCCTGGTCCCTGGTCCTTGTCGTGCTCAGATGCAGGCGCTGTGCTTCAGCCGCATCTTCTCCTCCAGGAGCCGGTGTTTGTCCCTCCGTCTGTGTCTGTGTGTGCAGGGCGGGGGCACCGCGCTGCCCGCCTGGCCGGTGCCCGCTGTCCCTGCAGCACCCTCTGCCCGCCCGCCCGGAGCACGACACCCGCCCTGCGCCGGGCACTGCTCCGAGCATCCCCCTCCGGTACCCAAAGGCAGCCCCGGGGCATGCGGTGAGCGGGGGGGGTGTGGGGTGTGTGTGTGTGTGTCTTTGAGGTTCATAGGTGCACAAACGGGCCCAGGAGCAGGGTTCCCTCCCATCATCACAGACATGAGTCGGGACAAACCTGGCAGTGAGGGGACCTGGGGCTTTCCAGAGAAGTCGGGGCATCTGCTGAGGCATCATCACTGGCACACCAAATACCGGGCATGTCCCTGGAGTTGGATATACTCGGGTAACTCCATCACAAAGCTCCCATGGGCATAGAGAGCCTCCAGCACACAGCAAACGGGATGAAAGTGCTCAGCAGCAGAAATCATTTATTTCAGTGAGTTCTGTGTCTGGCCCCCGGCCCCCCCGACCCCCCAGCTTCATTCCCTCTATCTTCACTTTTCACGCCGTTCACCTCTGGATGTCACAGAGGGAAGCAGGTCTGATAGGTGTCAAGACGTAGACAAGGTTATTCTTGTGCTCCTGTGTGTGCAGGATATGATCTTGGAGGGATCTGGAGGATGTGGGTCATAAAGAATAAGGGCAGATTTATTTCCCTTTGGGTTGGGAATGTTCACATAAGGCAGGGTTATTGAGCTTGGTTTTGGGGCACATTTTCTGACTTTATCCTTACCTTCCTTGTGTATGTTTTTAATACAAAAGCCCACCAGAGATTCTTCAAATATGAAGATTTCTTCTCCCTCTCCTTTTTGTCTTTGCCCTTTGTTTGCAAGCAGCTAAACCAGTGCATAAATACCAACCAGAAATCTCCTGCCATGAATGACAGGTAGCATCCTTCAGAGGTTTGAGACTGCTGCATGCTCAGCTCCCCTGGGATGCTCCCAGTTCTTTCAACTCGAGCATCGTCAGTGGGAGCTGGGGATGTGCAGCACGTCCCAGAGCTGAAGGCGATGTGACATTAATGAGATGCTGTCATACAATAACTGCGCTTTGTTGTCATCGCTTGTTGATCGCTGCCTTTGTGGGGAAATACAGTGGGGTTTTATTCCCAGGTTTTAGGCTCATTCCTAAGTGAAATGTTTCTCCCAGTTTATTTCACCAGGCTTAAACTGTGCCACTTGAGAGAGTTGCCTGGCCAAGAGCTGGAGTTCCATGGATGCAATAACGTTCAAGAAGCTCCTGTGTTGTTAAGCAACTCAAAATGGTCAGCAGAGTTCACTTTGCACTGCGAGTGCGAAATCAAAGTGAAGTATATTCACTTAGCTGTGATGTCTGAGCGGCAGTACCATATGGCTTTCTGGTTGTTGTTGGGTATAAAAGTGACTTACAGCTGAAAACCTGAATTTGCCCTCCCTATTATTGTCTGCCTTGAGAAAACCACTAGTTCCAATGAGTACATTTCCAGTTTAATACTTCTAAAGTCCATTTGTGCCTAGAAGCTCAAAGGAGCTAACACCGAAGGGGTTGCCAGTGATAACTGCTGTTATTTAGAAGATGAATTGGTGACATCTGAGGAGCAGCCCACACATAGAGGTGTCAAACACGGAATGCCCATTTCAGCTGAACAGTGTGTATGAACAATGATGTGATCAATATTTAGTTAGTTCCGAAAGCATGGAAATGTAAATGCCCAGTCCTTGAGGTCTCAGGCAAGGTTCCTGCTCCAGACCATGACTCTCACTCGGGCAATGGGCAATGAGATGATTTGGAAGGAGGCTGAGTTTGCTCTGGTGGCTTAGTGACAAAGCACGCAGGGAATCGGCAGCAAACCTGTGAATCATTCATTTTGGGGGAGGAGGGAAGAGCCAATGGCGTGGAGCAGAGCAGAGAGGAGGGTCACCTCTGCTGCCTGCCCCCTGTGCTTCGCAGAGCTGTTGGCAGAAGCCAACAGACTGTCCTCTTCCGATCACCTGGAGCGGAGGGATCTGCATCCCTTAGCATCCTGCTTGCCTGCAGCCTCCTATTCCTTCTACCTCTCCAGTTTGCCTTGCCTTTCCTCCTCGTATTTCCTCAGCAGCTATGAGCAGCCTGAAGGAAATCTGTCGTGGCCTTCCTCTATACCCTTTGCCTGAAAACAGAGGTCGGAGGAAAGGAATACCCCATGCTCCCGTCAGAACCCCTAATCTCACTGCTCAGGAGAAAAAGGTAACACGGGGTTTCACTGGGCCTCACTTCAGATAAATGCAGCCTGGGGCAGCAGATCTGATTGCCTCAAATCCTATCCTGAGCGTGGGCTTTGTGGGAATTGCGTTTCCTTGGTATTGTCATTCCAGTGGATAACGGGATGAAGTACTGGAAGCTCTTCTCCTTGCTTGCTTGCTTCCTCCCCCAGACATAACCAGGTTGGACAGGGCTTGGAGCAACCTGCTCTAGTGGAAGGTGTCCCTGCCCGTTGGATCTGGATGAGCTTTAAGGTCCCTTCCAGCCCAAACCATTCTATGTTTCCATGATTCCATGATACGAGGGAGATTTGCTGCACAACAGCTTCCATGACTTTAAATGGCTAAACAAGAGGCACTAGACTTCAACGCTGTCAACCCAGTGTTGTTCTAGAAGGTGAAATTATGAGTGCTGTTACAAAACCACTTCATACGTATGGGAGTGAAAGCTGTTTGAATAAAAGATCCAAAGATACTTTATTTTATCCAGTAGCCCGAGAATCCTGGAATTTAGGGAAGTTTGTAGGGAGCTGAGTTAATTGTTTGTCCTTAGTTGTGTAATTCTTTTCCAGTCTCTTTCTGTTTGAATAGCCTACGCACACGCTAAAGCAATCATTGCATTATTCCAGGCTAGAGATTTAAAACATAATCAGCAGCAGAACGTAATGGTCAATGGGTGGAGATCCATAGGAATTTGTGTGGGAGAGGATAAGGTGGGATCCTTAGTTTGAAAGTCACATGTAGCATCCCTTGGAGCGTGACATTCTGGTCAGAGCACAGAAGATCCTTCCCTCTAACAAGCTGCACGCAACTCCTTTGCCTTTGTGGGAGTTCCCCACAGCATCAGCTGCCAAATTCCTTCAAAGTCCACTTCCAAAAGCTGAGGAGAGCCGAGGGAAAGGGTGGAAAGGGGAACAGCTGGGAGATATCCAAAGAGGATTTACTTCAATGTCAGGAGCATTCATGGCTGAGGCATCCTATCAGTGCCTGGGACAGCTCACACACATGGAACTGTGGCTACCAAGTGTGCAGAAGAAGGCTTTGGTGATGGCATAAAGGAAGGGGGAGTGAGCTCCACTGCATGTCAGAACATGTCCAAGCATCTCCGTTTTACTCCTTGCCTTCACTAAATCATTTTTCCCCTGCTATAGCATGAAGGAGTCAATGTTGCAGGACAGGAGATGATAGCTCTCAAAAGGATGCCAAACCTTACTCTTTACCTGGGGACAGAAAGGTAATGACAAAAGTCCTCAATCCCTGTACAGAAACTGGAATAGTTTCCTGCCTCCTTTAACTGCTGCAGGAGGAAAGCAATAGGCTGATTTTCCAGCCCCGGTCTACTGTCGAACATCCTACCCTCATCTCTCCCTATTACCTACCACATGTGATAAGAGGTCATGCTAGCTGGGTTTTTATTAGACTGTTAGAGATTTAAAAGCTTCCTTTCTGCATTACTTTACTCTGAATCCTCCACCTTAAACTCCTGACAGAGTCAGAGGCTCAGCTGCTATTTATTTGATATCTGAAAGGTCAAATCCCTTTAAGAGCTGTCCCACACTTAGAAAGCATGCAGACAGAAAGCTTGTCTGACTAGGAGCTGGTTTTTAAGTCTTGAGGCAGGCTTCCAGCTTTTGTTGGCTGTGTGTAATGCTGAGCATATTGTGAGGCTTGTCTTGATGTGTGACACTGTTTTCTGACTGAAGTACTCAGAACTCTGACAGAAATCAAGTTAATGATAACGAATCTGTTGATTTCCTCAGGGTTTGTCCCTCTCTTCACATGCCTTCAGTCCAGTTTTAGTGCTTTCTACAATAACAACCCTTAGCACTGCCAATGTTCTATTTTCTTGGGCCTCCTTTTGTGGTTATAATAGAAACCCTGGGAGATTTATAAAGCTCTGTGTGCTTTGGGGCTTGCTGAAGTCGTGTATAATTCTTCCTATCATACCAACTTCAGTCTTTTTGGATAAATCAGGCCATTTCTCAGAACTGATTCTCTTTCTGTGTTTCTTGAGTTCTTGAGTTCCCTTCTTGAGTCTGCAGCAGCCGCATCCTCCCTCTTTCTCTCCACAGCTCTTCTGTTTCTCAGCATCTGGATCTTACTGTAAATACGCTACAAAGAAACTGCCCTTAAAATCTTATGTCCTTTGCAGAACAAGGATGTTGTATCCTCAGTAATCAGTGACATTCAATTGAATGTGCACTTCTCAGTGTTGCTCAGCATCAGAAAACAATGGCACACCTTCATCCACGCAGTGGTTCCCTTAGGTATCTTAGAGCCACATCATGCTGCAGTACTCCTGCTGCCCCAGCATCATCATCATCATCTGCCACCTGTGTATCTGTCACAGGGCCCTAAGGTCAGTAATGGGGCTTGATGAGCCTCACCTGAAATCTCCACCCATGCCCTCTGCCCATAGGCTTAAGGGCTTTATTTAAGCTCAGTCCTGGGACTACAATCTCAGTTGTGTTGGAGATGAGTTTGTCTGTGCCTCTGTCACTGGGGTATCCCTGTTCCCAGCTATGGACCTCATTGATCTGGTCTCTAGCCTGTGGGCCGTGAGCCTTCCTGGTGATCTTTGGGTACTGTCTCTCTGTGGTGACCATCACCAGACCTGGTCCTGTCTTGCACTCCTAGCTTGGCTCCCTGCCTGCACATCGCCGTGATCTTACCTGATGACTTGGGCTCCCAGTGGCTGCCACCCTTGGGCTGCCCAGCTCTTCTCTGCAGGTACTGTGAGGCTGGACCCTGGCTGCTGAGGTGTCTGTCCTGCTGGCTCTGTCACTCTGCTTGCTCCCTTTTTCCTCCAGGAACAATTGGACTTTGCTTCATGACATCTTAGTGCAAAGAGCTGTAACCAGAGCCTGTAAAGTCACATCGCACCTGAAGTTCTTCAGTTTTCTGAAGAAGCAGCAGGGCACTTGACCTTAATGGTTGCTTTACACATCCAGAAACAGGGCTGCTTTTAAGTTTTGATGTGGATTGGGAAGGCCAATTTGTTGGCTTCTGTTTTGGAACATCTGGATGATAAAGAATTTGGGAAGCTTTTTCATAGTCCACAAAGTATTTATAGTAATGGTTAGTCAGAACTCACCATGTTTACTTCCTGAGCTGATCTAAACTGGGACCTATCAGAAAGAATAATACATGAAACAACAATCTTGCTTTTATAGCTGCTACTTAGAGAGTAGTCCCTCCAAATGTTTTGGGCCTGGATATCATCAGGCAGAAGATGATGGCTGGGAGACAAGCAACATCCCCACTATAAGAGGGGCAGAACTAAGAATGAGACTGTTGTAGAGTTAAGCTATTTGCTTTCTCTCCTCATGCTTACCTTTTCCCTTTGAGCCTGCAAATCTCAGTGTTTGAGTGTCTTGGGATTCTTCAGTTGGAAGCCCTGATGATGCTGTTATAAAATGGAAATGAATGGTATTCCTTCTGAAGAGGCCCTGGCTCGTCAGCAAACACCAATTAGGGCAGAGGCTGGTAGGCTTGATTCCTCAAGGGACTCACTCAACAAAGACATTTGCAGCTGATTGATTGGAGCAGGATTTCATGGGTTCTGTTGACATTGACAGGTCTGAATCTTGGTTGAATAGCAGCAGGATCGTGTTTTACTGTGCAAATGCCAGTGAACACAGAAAAAGGCACCCTAATAGTGACTAGAGCTTAAACAGGAGTCAATGAGTAGGTCCAGCTGGCAGATCTAAGAGGGAGACTTTACCTCCAATGCTTGCACTGCATTGAATAGGTTAGAATAATGGTTTATATGGAGCTTTAATGAAATGTAAGAAATAATGACCTTGTATTGCCTGTCCACAAAAGCATCGTGATCAGCCTATTTGAATTTGCTCCTTGAGTGCCTTTCTTAGGCTGTTCAGTTTGACTCCATAATGAATATGCAAGATTTTTCCTGATGCACATGGCAATTGCCCTTTCATAAAGCAGACAGGGTCTATCTAAGCAATTTTCAGTGCCCAGCTCTCCTATTGAGAGACTGTTTCAGAGCCTCTTATATTTAAATTAGCCTAATTTTAGGACTACATTTATAGGTAATTCACAGCTATTTATTCCTCTTCAGCATTTTCCTGATGCTCCTTCCTGCTTTGACACTTGTCCTGCAGTGAGACAGCAATCAAATGTCACCTTTGTTCAGTTCAGCTAAACAAGCTGCAGTCTTAGTCCTCTTTTAAAGGACCCCTATTTTCTGCCCAACCAAGGTGCCCTTCCTGACACATCCAAGTTCATGTTTCATTAATGCTTGCATCATCAAAATTTGAGCTTCTGTTGGTGTCTAGCACCAATACAATAATGTAGAGGCTCAAAATGAATTCATTTGGAAACCCAAACCGATTTTACTTGCTTGTATTTTTAGGGCCAAGAGAAATATTTGCCCATTAGTTTCATTATAAATACAAATAATGTATTGATCAAAGCCTATGTGATGCTTGCCAGACTGGAAGCAAACCACTTATCCTGATAGCTCTCATATGCAGCCAAAATGCCAAATTCGGAGATGTTTTCCTCTTGGCTTTGTTGTTGTAAGGGGTGTGGGTGGTTTTATTTGTGCTGTAGGAACTCCTCAGATCTAAAACTCGCTGTGGTTGTTTGCCTCTGAGATTGACTTTGAAAAGCCCCATGTATTTTGTCATGGTGTGGATGTAGCTGGGCTTTTTAAGTTCATTAATAACATGCCCTTGAAAAATGACTGCTTATCTAACTGGAGAGGAATAAGGTGGTGGTTGAAATGGTGCTTGTATTTGCTCAGCTGGTAAATAGGTTTTCCCCCTTGTCATTCTCTGCATGGAATGGCAGATGTAATTTGGAGGGGGTTTACCCATCAGCTCCTCAGCTGATGCACATCAGTATAGCTTTGCTGATGTGAAAGGGTCTGACTGGGACCTGTTCAGGACCAAGTGTGCTGACAACAACCTTTGTTAGTATGAGCCATTTTGAGACTGAGATATTGTTCTTTCAGTTGCTTTGAGGTATGTGAGACCAGCACGCTCAAATGAAGGGGCTGGAGGGCTCTAACCATATGAGCCAGCCCATAGGCATGTTCAATCAGGAGTTGTATTACTGAGCTGAGTGCTTTTCAGGACTTCTTACCAAGATGGATGGTGATGATACCTGCACTGTATGGTTCTTGATGCTTTTGTTTTAGATACCTGTACTACAGCCAACCCCATCACTTCATGTGGAAAATGCTTGTTCCATAAGTCTTTGAAATGCCAACAGAATGTGTCACAAGCATGGGGTATCCTTGCTATATCAGCCCTCTCCAAAACTGGGGTTTTCTGGTGGTTTTATAGACTGTTATTGGATTTGAAAGCAAGCGTGGTCCCTTTCTACCCTTTCTGCAGCTGTTAAGTCAGCCTAATAAGGATGTGTAATTCCATATGACTTGTAGATCTGAACTAAAAGTCATTTGGATAGTGTCGCTGCTTGTCAGGGAACTTATGTGGTCTTTTAGCATCTTTGCATGAAATTGGCTTTTCAAAGATTACAAGATCTTTATTCTCATTATGGTTTTAATCAAATGGGACATGGAATACAGATACATGACTGTTACTAAAGATAGTGATTTATTTATGGCTTCTTTCATCCAAAAGGACATACTGTACTTTACAAACCATGGGTAATGTCTTTGAAGACAACGGAGCATAAGCCACGTAGCATCAACTGCAGAATTTAATTCAGTGCCTATTAATCATGTAAGCTAATTTGGAAGTGATACATGTAGCATCAGTAACATAATGTATTGCAGAGGGTGGTGGTTTGTGTAGAGAATCTTTAATAAGACTTAGCCTAAGAACATCTTAATCTGGGAGTATGTCACATAACTGAGGGCTGTGCTCCCTTTTTTGAAGGTCTTCAGTGTCTGTAGGAGTTCAGGGTCTCAGTCCAAGGAATTTTGAATGCTCTCCTTGGGCTGGGATGGGGAAGGTTACATTTGTCCAGGAACTGAATCTACAGGGGAAGATGCAGGTAGAAACACTTCAATAGGAAAGCAGGAACAGAGCTCCTCTGATGTAAGCTTGGCCTTTTAAATCATCTTATCCTTGTGATAGCTTAGGCAGGCTTCCAGTTGAGTCTGGCTGAAGTTCAAGGCCACCTTCTTACCTCCATTTCTCTTTTACCTCAATTTTTGTCCCTGGGTGTTTTTGGCAGCTGGCTTTGCGCAATGCCTTGCGTTATTTCCCACCTGAAATACAAAAGAAGCTGGCACTGGAATTTGCTGAGGAGCTCCGGCTGTATGGTCACATCTATATGTACCGGTTCTTCCCAGAGATCGAAATGAGGTAAGGACTGGATAACTTGCACTGTATTTGGCTGTTAACCACCTTTTATCTGTGGAACTGAGCTTTAAATAGTGGCATTGCTATGTCCTAATTTGCCTCTTGTAGAAGTCATGTCATAATATACCAATGAAGTGCCTCATCCGAATAAATTGGGTGTTCTGTATATCATTAGATAGCAGTGGTTTCATTTCCAGTGAGGGATTCTTCAAGTGTTGGGGTGCTCTTCTGTAAAGCTGTGTAACACTGATCCTTCATCCTCCCGCTTTCATCCCCATGAATCCCATGGGAATCTCTATAGGGAGTCAGTGGGCACCTTTCTGGATAGGCTGGGCCAAGGCTAGGACAGTCTCATTGCTGCTCAGAGATCCCAGATGCTCTGCCCCATGGCAAGTCTTATTTCTAAAGGCCAGTCATTATGCAGAGACCTCTGATTGCAACCTGGACAGGAAGCTTGAGGTGCTGCAGATCAAGTCTCAGCTGAACCAAGAGGTAAGGCCAGATGAGTGGATGGCTTCAGACCTGCTGTGGGTTGTTTCCCACTCTGACAAAGAAGGTTTTCTGGGCTTAATAGGAAGACAGTACATCTTTCCATCATTGAAACCTGTGTCTGACCCTGGTTTGTAGTAGTGCTGTGCCTGTTGATCTTGGAGCATCGCTTCATTCTGGGCTGATGGGGCTAATGTTTGTGAAGCAGAACAGTTTCAGAGAGGGCTGCCAGGGGCTAGCTGCCTTTTTTAGACTGATGGATTCCTTTTTGCATCCAGCAGGCGCCTGGTTAATGTCTACACAGGAATCTGAATAAAGCAAGGGACCAGGAAGCACTCTGATTTCCACAGACATCCATATTTCTGTGCTGCCCATACTCGTCTGGGGTCAGCTGCTGTAGAATTCAGCTAAGGGGAAGACAACTGGAAGACTGTCTGAAAGATATTGCAGAGCTGACTTCAGAGGACCCTAGTCCTGGGCAGGGCACCTTCCAAGTAGGCTTCATGAGGCAGTCCACCAGCTTATTTCCATCACTGGCATCAGTGACTATTTAATAGCTTCATTTCACTGATCACTCTATTAGATTCTTACAGTCTCAGATTAACAAAAAGCCTTTTGTTCTCTATAGTCTGATAGATTTTGGTGTGTACCAGGGAGCAGAGTCCAACTTGGTTCTGTTCCATTTGACAACCAAGTTCCCGTACCAGCACACTCAACTGATAGCTGAGCTTTGAGCGCCTTATGCTCTGAGCAATATTATGTGGAAATCCTTCTTCTTGATGCATTGGTATCATTCCATAGAAATCCTGTTGGTTTATCACATCAAGCGTAGGAAAGCAGCAAATGCTAATAAAGTATTGTGGAAAAACTCCAATGCATTCCCTGCTGGTTTGGCAAAGACTACAAGGCACTTGGTTTAGTGTCCTGATGTACAAAGCAAGGATAAAGTGCATAAGATCATGGGGGGAGCCCATTTACTTAATCTGCAGAATATATATTCCAGAACCTTTCCGATGTAACTGTCTTCCCTGTACAAACCAAGTGTCCAAGCCACAGAAGATTGATGGTCCAATAAAAGGAAGATCGTTTAGAAACCACATTAAATGATCCTGTCTGCCTTTAGGAATTCCAGCATCTGTAATGGTGGTGTTCCTTACAGAAGGGAAAGAGCAAAACTCTTCATCAGTGGTTATACTGCCTTTTGGTATCGTACCTTCGAGGCTGCAGCACAACTGTACTGGGACCTGTGCAAACACAGCAAAGGAATTGTCCCTGCCCTTAAGGGCGACAGTATAAATCTAGGATAGAAGTTTTAGAGCCATTTGTTATGGCAAATGGTGGAGGAGAAGATACCAGTGAGAGATGGCAGCAGTTGGCATTGAACCACACTAGCGGTAGGAAACCTGACTCGGGATACCCTTGTGAGGGTTTCAGCTCTCAACTGTCTGCAGGAAATGCATCTTATTCAGTAAAAAGGCCTATTTTTCTCCAAACTATTTCAGGTTTTGAGAGCTGCTTTGGGACTGAAATTCAAACTGGGTATCTTAGATAGGATCTTAAATAACAAGAGCTGCTGAGCCTGGAGGCAGTTTCCACTGATGCTGTTTTTCTTGGTGTGGCAGGATGTAGCTGCTTGGCCTGGCAGCTGCATTAGAGAGGCCAGTTCCAGGCTCCCCAGAATAATCCAGTTTAAAGCAATGAGAGCTCTTGGCCACCCTATTTACCACTTGTGATTGACTGATTCAGTAAATAAGCTGAATGCAGGCTTTTTCTTTGTTCGGTCTGGTAACAGTTAAACCTGACTCGCTGTGGGGTGTGTGGTT
The DNA here is from genome assembly GCA_025447955.1 of Psilopsiagon aurifrons. Taxonomy (NCBI): domain Eukaryota; kingdom Metazoa; phylum Chordata; class Aves; order Psittaciformes; family Psittacidae; genus Psilopsiagon; species Psilopsiagon aurifrons. Next base: position 9,488 of record JAOEHY010019649.1, on the reverse strand, counting down.
GTGGTTGCCTTCCTGAGTCAGTGTCTCTCCTTAACTTTCGTTTCCTGTTTCAGAGCGTACCCCATAGGAGAATACCCTTGCAAGACCAAATCAGCTGCTGCCATTATGCTGATGATCATGAATAATCTGGATCCCTCAGTGGCTCAGGTAAGGTACAGTGAAAATAAACTGGATTCATAGGGCAGCAGATCTGCAAGTTATACGCTTCCATGTGCTCTCATAGAAAACCTGAAGAATTCAGGCATGTAAGATGAAATTAGTTCTTATGCAGATGATTCTTCTTCCATGGGTTGAATAGGATTTTAGTTGTTCATTGGCCTTTTGTTAATTCTGTGTCCCGAGGTCCATGCCAGCCGCTGTACATGGAGAGCTGGCTGCTGCTTGTTAACTAGGCATGTGAAGTGTGGTTGGTCATGAGTGATGTGCCAGAACATCCATTTCTGTGAGCCCGCAAGGGACTAAAGCTGCTTCTATACTTGTGGTTGTGTTTTGATTCCTGGGCTTTGGAGTCTCTTGTGTTAAGTTCTTTAGTTTCCTGCTGTGTGCAGTTCTGAATCCTGGTCCTAATGCAGATCTCTTGGGCATCCTACACCAGCAGCAAGGCTCACTCCAGCTTCCACTCTAGACAGAAGCTTGGTTGCTACCTCTAACAGGCAGAGCTCAGCTCTCAGTATGCTGCTACTACAACTTAGGTTGAAAAATCAGTGCTGATGCTCTCTACTTTGAAAGCTCATCCCTCAAGCACAGATTGACTGGAGGATTACAGGACCAGTCCATCCTTCCGAGCACTACCAGCTCACTCCGTCCCTGTAAAGGGGCTTGCTGGGATGTCTGATATGGAAACTGCAATCAAAAAACCACGTTGTAACGTTCTGCAGCCAAAATACCACTGTGACAATAACAAACACTTCGTTTTGAAAAGGAATTTTCTTTTTTTTTTTTTTTTTTGCTTAAATAATCACTTTAATAATAATATTTTCTCATTTCAGGCATTGAGTTGCTACAATAAGGGCTAGAAAAGATTTATTACTGAGATTAGAAAACCAGCTTGGAGACACAGTGAAATGCTCCCGCAAAGTGCTTGCCTTATGGTTATAAATTGTCTTTTCCAGTTTCCTCAGGAGCTTGTCACTTATGGAGGGAACGGGCAGGTCTTCAGCAACTGGGCCCAGGTAGGACATTGCTGCTTGTGCAGCTTGTTTCATGAAAGCGGTTTCAGCCTCCCCCATGCGCGTTCTGCTTAGGCAGGTCGTGATAATTCTTGGCAGTCATTGTCTCAAAACACTCCAAAACATCCTGTCTGGATAGAGGAATGCTCCCTTATGAACTGCATAGATAGAGAGAGCTTTATTTAGTAAGGAGAGCACAGACAGCCTAACAGAAATGCTAAGCATACTACCATAAACAGACCAAGCTGTGTATGATGATGTGAAGAGCAGTTCTTTCTCTGATGTATTTGTAAGTGCCTGTGTATTTAACACAGATAAGTTTGGATTTCTGTGTAACAAAAAAGTGTATCTTTTGCTTGTTTCTGGTACTTCTGGAGTACTTCTCACAGCAAGGAATGGAATAAAAAGGCTTTGATTCAAGAGGATGCAACCCTACATCATGCTTCAGTTTCCTAACCTGATAAATGGGAGCTAAATGGAAGTCTTGGGCAGTTTTTGAGGCCAAGTGTTCTGAGTTACCATGGCAATACACATCATTTCTTTACCCTGTGTTTCGATTAGTAAATGCCAGTTAACTAATGCCTGTAAACTACTCAGGTTTTACACCATTTCTCACTTGAGCAGTGCCAGCAGTTTATATAGCAGCCTTTACTGGATTGACATCCCCCATGCAGATGCTGGGCTACAAGGTGAAGTAGCACCACTGCCAAAGTCCGAAACACTCTTTTTCTCTTGCTCTCATCCAAGCCGGAGCTGTGACCTGCAGTTGTTTTGCAGCAGAACAAACAAAACCTTTTTGGTTTTGCTTACTTAGAGTTGCAATCACATGAATGATTTAGTTATGACAGAACATTTTGTTCTGTTTGTGGCTTGAAAACATGCTTTTTTTTTTGCAAATCATTGCAAAATTCCTAATGAAAAGGTTGAGATTGGTTTCTATTGCCCTTTTATATCATCCAGACCTCTCTTCTGAATAACTCCAAAGGAATGAGACATGTCCAGAGTTAACTTTACAAGCCTCCAACGAGAACTGTTCTTCAAGCTCGGAAAGGCTTTTGCTTCCTCCTTACTTGTGCCTTTCAATGCAGAATGATTGATCTTTGAGCTTCTAGTTTTATTGCAGTGTGTTCCCAGCCTGCCAAAGAATGGGGGGCTCAGCTGGTACCCATTCTGCCCTAGGACCAGACTTTGAGCATTCAACATTTTTCCTGAAACAAAACCAGCATCTAAAAAGCAAGAGAGTAAATCTGGTAACTCCTTCCTGTTCAACTGAACTTGCTCTTCGGGGTTAGAAGGGACTGGCGTCAAATCTGTACTCGTTAAAACTGGAGCAAAGACACAACCACAGAGGTTAGGTGCCCATGACAAGTGGTTCTGTTTGTCACTGATACTGCTGTCTCTTCCATCAGCACTTCCTTTATTCACTCAAAACTTTGTGTCGCTTCATAAAACTCTGGTTCAAGCTGGGATTCCAATATTACATGGGAAAGCTCCTCTCAGGCCAACCTGTCACATCCTAAAAGTCCTGTGGAATATAATGGGCTTTGTGTGGTAGATCATGATGGATGTGAGTCAATTCTATAGGCAGCTTAGATGGTCAAACCCTACTTTTTGGCATACATCAAAAGTAACTACTGACTTATGCAGAGCTGAGATGCATTTATTTATGCACTCATGAGTGTCTCAAGGACTTTCTTCACTCTCCATCATGAAAGCTGATTAATTTAGAAGAAAAGTGATTTCTTTTTCTAGTGCACATTGTAATATCTATTTGTTGAAAACACAACAAGCACTAGAAGATGCTGAATTATCCATTTCAGGTTAGGATTAACAGTGTGCACGGGTATTTTAATCACCTGTAGGGAAAATGTTGCAGCTTGGCTTTGGAAAGACAGCCAGAAAAGTGCCAGATCCAAATGGTTAACCTCAGGATAAAATTAGAATAGCTTTAACGATGGAGGATTTCTGGAGTTTGTACAGGAGAAATAATTCTGGAGCTCATTCAGGCTTCTGCTAGCTGGTGATTTATGTTTCCTGCTGAGTGATATCTCTTAATGCACTTCATTAAAAAGCAAGAATGTGTTGAGAGCTCTGGCTGTTATTCCATATGTGAATGCACCTCATTATCTCTATAGCTGCCTTCGTACTTACAGTTCAGCAGCTTCACAAAGAAACATGAATGTAAGATGCAGATTCCCTCACTTTCCTTGCCTTCCCTTTCAGTTCTGGTTGGTAATGCACTATTTGTCAGAGATGAGCGAAGAGCAAACACTAGTGATGTACAGTGGGCATCCTCTGGGACTCTTTCCCAGTCATCGCTATGCTCCTCGATTAATCATTACTAATGGCATGGTAGGTATTAGCATCTTGTTTTCTCTTTTCCCTCATCTTCTGTTGAGTTTAAGTGTTTGAATTAAAATGTTATTAATGCTACCTGAGCTTGCACACAGGAGAATCTGGGGTCTAAATTCTGCAGCATTCATTCCAGTAGTCGCTCTCACCTCATATGTGCTGATCTGCAGCAATGGGGGAACAGTCCTCTCTCTATTAGACAGCTCCTGTTCTGACTGAGCCCAAGCTGTATATGTTCTTGACCAAAACGCTTCAGCTGGGCTCAGTTTGGAAGATTTAAAAGCCTTCAATAGGCAAACAGATGATTCTTAACCAGCTTCTCAGGTATCTGGACTGCTTTGCTTGGAAGCCAAGCTAGACGAGTGAACATGATGGTTCATTGCCAGTCTTCTGGGCTATTCAATATCTACCTCCCTTCAGGCTAGTTTTGTGGCTACAGAGCTGCTTTCCTTGAGTTTGCTTGACAGTCACACTGCCAGAAACACCAGACATCTTGTTTTCTGGTACTCGAATACATTGAATAAACCACCTGAATTACTTCTCCTGTTTTCAATGCCTATGTGCGCAGCCATAGCTAAAGAAATGTAAGCTGTTGAAAGTACCTGCTTAAATCTCTAATTTGCTAATGTGGGTTTTCTTTTGACTGTTTTCTTAGGTTATTCCCAACTATTCCTCCAGAGATGAATATGAGAAGTTGTTTGCTTTGGGAGTAACAATGTAAGAAGATCCCTTAGCATTTAAATAGATCAAATCCTTAACTAAAATGCAATCCAGGCATCAAGTAGTGGCTGCTTATTGCAGATGGATTTCAACTGTGCTGCATAAGGTCCTGATGCTGCAAAGCATTAGTGCTCCCTTAGGTGAAATTATGTAGGAGTTTGAGTTATCTCCAGCCACATATATAAGGCTATAATTGAGGTCTGCTGGGAATTAGCCTTAGGTTTATGTGAGGTTTGGCTGACAAACAGCCTGAAGCCTTCATCAGACCCTTCTAGCACTGGCTAGTTCCACTTGGCAGGGGTTATTATGCAGTCTACAGAAGAAGAGGCAAGTTCTGAAACATTCCTTCACACTGAGAGAGAGCTTTGAAGTAGAAAGTTAGTTCTTATATATATGTTTATTATTACCCCTTTTTTACTGCTGGTCTAGTTGATGAGCACAGGATTATTATTCAGTTGTGTACCATAGGGAGAATAAATTAAACCCACTGGAGTGCTGCTTGTGTACTGATAAGGAAGCTGGAAGAAAATAAAGGATGGCAATACAGAATATTCATTGCCACTTTCCTGGGAATTTCATGGCAATGTAGACAATTGTTTGGGGCTAACAACTTCAGAAGTGACTATGTGACTCACCGAATGCCACTGAAAACCAGTGGCAGAAAGATGCCAACAAGGTAAAAAGGAGTGTCCTTGTCTCCTAGCCACTATGCTAAATGCCAAGCCAAGCTTGCACCCAGTTTTTTGATCCGTGAGGTTTTGAACTCAATTTAAGGAGTCAAATGCTCCTCCAAAAACATGTTAATCAAGAAGCTCAGTTAAGTTTGTATTTTGATAATAGGAGTTATTTAACAACAAATCAAAGCAGAGATGGGTTTTTTGTTACAATGGAAAGCTACGTAGACGCGTACAGAATTCATTCCAGCCTTAGTACATGTGGTGTGACTGTGTTCATTACTGTTGCCAGGTATGGTCAGATGACAGCAGGGAGCTACTGCTACATTGGGCCTCAGGGAATAGTCCATGGCACTGTGGTAAGAAGCTGGGGAATGGTGAATCCATTTTGGAGGATGATGTCTCCAGCAGTGGCTGGTGCCTGGAGTGGATTGGATTGCTGTAAGGCAATGTTCTGTCTGCCAAAGAAACTCGCATTGCCTGTGCCTTGGAAAATGAGCGTCCTATCACTCAGCCCATGGCATGCTATCCAGCACACAGACCTGAAGGCAGCAAGGTCTCAATCTGTGCTCATATCTAACTACAGTAAGTGATGTATGAATTGACCAAATGTGTTAAGGGAAAAACATTTCTTAGCTATTTTCCGTAGCTGTTTTCTGCAGTGGTCCTAAATATGCCCCTGTAACCCAGGAGCGGCATGTTGGGAATCGCTTCCTATTCTATTTCATTGTGAGGGAAATAAACATAATCAGCATAGGCCATAACATCACTCTAACATGCTTCCTTTTAAACAGATTAATAGTCCAAATGACCCCTGATTTTCCAAAAGGGACAGAAGATCCTTATATTTCAGGGACTGCAGGAAAAATAGCTCCTGGTAATGGCTGTGTTGTGTTGTGTGCAGCTCACAGTGCTCAATGCCGGCCGTCGCTACTTGAAGGCAGAAGACCTGTCCGGAAAGGTGTTTGTTACTTCTGGTCTCGGAGGGATGAGTGGGGCACAAGCAAAGGCTGCAGTCATTGCTGGGTGTGTGGGGGTCATTGCAGAGGTGAGAGCGATGCTTCATTCTATCTTCTCTATGTGTGCTGAATCAGAACCCTCATTCTCCCGATCTGTCATGTTCTTCAAGTAACCTTGACAGCCAAACTCGATGAAATTTACTCTTTTCATATCTCCGTCTCTCCTTTGCAGAGCATTTTTCACTCCGTATTTGTTCACTTACTGGATCAGACTGTAGGGATATGGACTGTAACTTCTTGTGATTGCCTCACAAATAACACAGGATGAAGCTGTTGTTCTCAGTGCTTGAGCTACCCTCGTTTCATGTGTGAAAGGGACTAACTTCCACAGGCAGTTCCCATGGGAACTGCATTCTCTTATGCCAAAGAAGTCTCTGTTAAAAGATGTTAGTTACATTGCAATTAACCTTTAATGCCTCTTGCACCCTTATCAGGTGCAATGGGAAGTACCTGTTAAAAGTGTTGGTGTGATTCACTCCTCAAGGTTGGGACCATGAAGTTCTTGGTGGTGTGATTCTTTGAAGTCAATGGGATTTTGTAAAACTGGGAGTTTTAAGGTTGGCTTCAGTATGAAGATGGTGAGGTTTAATTACAAGCACTTATGAGAATCCCAGTTTGTAGACAGTGAAATTCTGCTAAAGGAAAACGATGATGGGAAGGAAGTTCTGCAAGTACCATATTCCCTGAAGCTCATCTACGGTGTATGTTCTTTGTAGGGTCTTTTGTCCTGATGCAGTGTTTCTCTGTTCCAAATATATTAAATAAGTTATTTCCTCATATAAACAAAGAGAGCCTGGTCATGATCTGTACTTCAGACTGCTAATGTTCAAGCAATTGCAATAGTGTGTGATAGGATCCACTTGATCCACAGATATCTCTAAGTATATAATGCAGAGCGTGAACATTCATAATTTTGGCAAGTGTACGTGTCTGTAAGCTGTGAGTGAAATACATTTTTATATTAAAAAGTAACGTTAATTTCTAATAACCCTCATTTTTTCAGCTATTGTGCTGATCACAGGGCTCTGTTCTCACATATCGAATGCAGGGATGGACTCCAGAAACACTGCAACAATCTTTAACAGGCTATAAGAAACCTGGAGAGGGGATTTGGGCAAGGGCCTGTAGGGACAGGACAAGGGGAATGGCTTTAGTCTGCCAGAGGGGAGACTGAGATTGGGTTTCATCTGTTTTACGATGATGGTGTGGTGTTAGCGCAGGAGCTTGGTGGGTATTTGAGATCTCATCAAGTGCTCTCTGCAGATTAAATTCAATCAATTTATTATTGGACAAATTATTATTGAGTAAATTATCTTTATTGAGACTTCTACTCTGTCATCATGAGCTTTCAAATGCTGGAATACAAAGGGAAGATTCCAGTAAATGCTATTCTCAGCAGCCCTTTGTCCTTTTCATCTCTGTGGCTGCAGATGATTTTGTTCAGGAGACTGAATATCGCCTGGTTTTTATCTCCTGTGAGATGATCCTTGTCGGAAATGAGTCTCGGGAGCACATCTGGATAGCTATATATATGTACATATTATTTATTTAAGGAACTATTTATGCAAATGGCATTGCAGAATTGTGCAAGAGATGTCATTTTGTCAGCTGGGGCTTCCGAAGCTCAGACAGAGGGGATTAATGGGGCAAGTCTTTTACCTCTCCTGCTCGACATGAAGCAGATTGTCATTCATAAAATAATTGTGTGGAGGACCAGCCATCTCCTCTGAGCTGCACTGAGCTCTTTAGTGTCACACTGGAGGTGACATCAGCTCATCGTCTTTGTGCGGTCTTTAAACCTACTGAGATTTAAAGACTGAACAAACAAGAGCATGTTTTGCAAGTGTGGTTTAAAGCAAGCTAGTTTTCTTGAGTCTGTGGAAGGCTTGGGCTGTCAGGGCTGGAGTGGAACACGTAGGATTTGATAACAGATTCAAATAGATCTGCTCTGTTATACTGCGATTTAAATGAACCCAATGCCTGTAATTCATACAGACCATTTAATATCTTTCCTCTTGCGCTGATTTAAATAACTCCCAAAGGAGCTGTCCCCCACGGCACCTGACTTCAGTGAGTAATTCCATTGGCAGTGACACTGATATTATCATAATCTGGGCTTTCGGAAGGAGTCTTTATTGCTGATGTGGGAAATGCTGGAAGGTTTCTCATGCTAAGAATAATTAGGAAAGAAAAGGTTTCCTGGTGTTCAGGCGCCTCCTGAATACAGAACTTAATTAATTTACATCTAAATACTTTGGTAATGAGAAATAATAGAATGAAAACGATGGGGGTGGATTATAGAGGAGTAAAAATGCTGTAATGAAATACTAGAAGATACCCAGGTTATGTGTCTGATGCACACAGACTGCTGTGCTTAAATCCATTGCTACCATAGGAAATCAGCTTCAATTCATTTTTCTACTTGGCTTATGCCACTGAGAGCTCATGATAAATGCATTAATGATGTGCAAGCTTGTACACTGAGCCATTAATATGGAATCTGTGCCAAAGCCTCCCCAGCTTGTCTATCCATTTATATTTTTATCCAGCTCTCTCTTATGCATATACACATTGACACACAGAAGCTGAGCTCAGAAGAAAGCACAGATTTGGGACTGAGTTTATTTGGAGCTTCCAAGTTCAAACACAAGGGAATTAAAGATGTAGTTTTGTTTTGATCCATTCCATGTTTTCAGAGGCTTTAGCCAGCTGGGACAAGAAAACACTTTCCTCTTTCCCATATTTGGTGGAGATTTTCAACCAGCAGTCAAAGAACAAAAGTGAGGGTCGATTTTATTCAGCAAAGCATCGCTTCATGCCGAGCAGTCAGGCAGAAACGTCTGTCTCTGAGCTGATCAAAGGAAATACTTCCTCATTTAAATAGAAATTATATTTTCATAAAAAATAGCCATATTTGAAAAATAAATTGGAAACATTTTGGCTTTATTTGTTGGTAGCTGTTTTTTTTTCCCCAATATAATAATGAGAAGACAGAATGAGCATAAGTAAAATTGGTGGGAAAATGCTACCTCTCATACAATTTTAATGATAATTTTTGGGTTGTGAAATACTCTAGGAAGTGATGCATTAAAGTTTGTTGGGGGGTTTTCTTGCTTCAAACCTGGAGTAAAGTATAAAGGGTAAAAAAGGAAAACCCTGAGGTAAAAAACAAGTGTTTGAACAATGACTCCATATTCTTAAGGCCAAGGCATGGCAATTCCCTTTACCAGTTTGCTGCTCTTTCTTGCAGACTAGTTGAAAAGCTAAAGGTAAAAGTGTCTGGATGGGGCAAACAGGAGTTTCAAGATGTCTGCTGTTTCTCTTAGGTTGATGAAGCAGCGCTTTTGAAGCGTCACAAGCAGGGATGGCTGATGGAAATCTCTAACAACCTGGACCACTGCATTGCTCGCCTTAGGTAAGACTTGTACCGTAAGTCAGTGAGTTCATAGAATCACAGAATCATGGAATAGTCAGGGTTGGAAAGGACCTTAAGCTCATCCAGTTCCAACCCCCCTGACATGGGCAGGGACACCTCCCACTAAACCATGGCACCC
>JAOEHY010019648.1:0-21707 GCA_025447955.1 Psilopsiagon aurifrons | reverse complement strand
AGGGAAGTTGTGAATGCTCCATCCCTGGTGGTGTTCAAGGCCGGGTTGGACAGAGCCTTGGGTGATACGGTTTAGTGAGAGGTGTCCCTGCCCATGGCAGGGATGTTGGAACTGGATGATCTTAAGGTCCTTTCCAACCCTAATTATTCAATGATTCTGTGATTCTATGTATAAGTGTGCAGTAAGGAGAATGACTGGCTCTTGTTTTGTACCCCTGATATAGGTAGTTTGTTGGCATGTATGTGCAATTCAGGAGTAAACCTGAAATAATTACAACCTGAAATAATGAAATAACCTGAAATAATACAACCTGAGTCTGTATATGAGCAGTGTCAGGGAATGTGTCAGCTTTGCAAAGTGTGATATTGAATTAAAATTCACAAGACTCCTCTTAAAAAGAAACCTGGTATTGCAGATTTCAGTGGATGGATGTCTTGAAAGTGAATCATTTAGTGCTGAAGTAAGCTTTCTCTTTCATTGTCATGTAACAGATTTTCTTCAAGTTTTTCTGTCTGTCCGTTTCTTGAAAGGCCTACTTACAATACTGCAACTAAGCAGTTAATTTTTCAGCAGTCACAGTCTATTCATTTGAAATGGTTTATCTAGCAGTTCTGAAGTAGTTTTATGTTGTTGTTTTTCTCTCCCTCTCCTTTCTAGATGTTGAAGTTTATACAGCGTTGCACATCGCACATGCAGGCTGCCATTCAAAATTTCCCATCTGATCTACTCAGGAAGGCTGGCTCCTCAAAAGCCCTGGTCTACAGTCCATCTCGGTTTGGTAGCCTTGTTCAAGGGTAAGAACATATGCTTCAGTACTGAGGGATTGAGCTGCAAGGACTCTTCCATATCCTGTGATGTTAAAATGAATGTGTTCGTGTTTCTTTTTGACAATACCCAGTTTAAAACCATTGTGTGTAAGGAGTGATGGTCCTTTTTATTTCTGTTGTGAGAGTTCCAAAAAGAAACTTGATAGTTGTAAATATCTGTGTATTAAGGGATACTCTGAAGTCAGCAATATGAAGTACTGGATTTTAGTAGTATTAAAATGGAGGTAACATGAAGTAGTTTGTAGTTTTGGGCGTGTGCTTGCAACCTTTTCAAGGGCTTTTATGTCATATGCATTATATGAAAAATGCACATTTGTGAACAAAAAGCCATCCAAGATTCTTATATGTGTATTATGGTCTGTCTTGCTTTAAACAAATACATATCATAACAGTGTATCTAAAAAATTTTAATGAGTTGTGCAATAATTTAGAGTTTCAGCATCTGCATCACACTTTTTGTGTGGACTGGTCAAATAAACCATTTGAAATATACAGCTGTTGCAGAATTTCTGCTTTTTTCTCTTTTATTTTGCTCAAAACCTTGGCATATGGGTTACTCTTTTTGCTTATTTTTTTTTTTTGATACTTAGAAGTGTTGACAGTCCTCTGGGCAGATTTCTAAAAGGTGGAGCTAATGCAGCCAAGAACATTTACAGCTTTGGATTTGGGAAGGTAAGATGCTCTGGGTAATGGTTTTCTAATGATATTAATACAGTTTTTCACTGTAATTACCCACCCATGTTTTTTAACTTTTAGTGAGTTCTTATTTTTACTGAAATGGTGGGGAAAACCTGTGGAGAGTGCAAATATTGAGTCTGTCAGTCATTAGTATCAGGGGAAGCTGTTTCGGAACAGGCAAAAAAACCTCTCCTGTTTAAATGTCACCTGTGGGAGTTCTTAACAACTGTTTCTGCTTTCCTTATTTCAGCTTCACTAGAAAGTTAGGCTTTTGACATAGATACTTTAAAATTCCATTTTGATGCTTTGACTGATGCTCCTGTTGCACTGGTTGCACTTGGGGTTTTGGTGAGCTTGTGGCACATGTGATGGATCTTGGGAAGTTCCTTTTAGTTATGATCTGGTGGTGTTTCAGTTTTATCTTGCAGGTAACGGGCATCTTGAGTACTTGGCATCTCTCCTTATTATTGGGGAAAAAGACTTGGTTCAGGCAGATGATGAACCAGCATTTTCTTACCATGTTGGTCCATACATGATCATGACAAAGTAAGTGGAATCAAAGAGATTTTAGCCCTTAGTGTGTATCTGTATCTATTAAGCAGAAGGTTGTACCACATGCTTTGTTTGGAGAGTTTTCCTGTTCTGTTCTGTATTCATCTACCGCTTTCTGTTTGCAACTTGGTTTTTGCAGTGCACTGATTAATATCTTCTTTAGACTCCCTCAACATCTGTAGGTTGTTCTGGTCCTTTCCAGCCATGTTAACCTAATTATCGTTATTCACTGGTAGCAGTGTTTCAGTACTGATTCCTTTTGTGGTGGGAAATGGGTTGCTGGGGTTGCACAGATTTTGTTGTTCAGTGTTGAATCCTTGTAATTGTTGGATCAAACCTTGGGCCTCTGCATATGCGTGTTTGCAGCCTACTTGCTCAAGCCTGTGGTGAAATGGGAGTGGAAAGTGCAAACTGAGACTTCTTGGTTTTCAGTCTTTTGTATTATATAGCAAATAGTTGTGCCTCAGCAGCATCTAGAGAACTGATAGGTGATTTAATCTTCTCAAAGCTGATAGGTGATTTAATCTTCCCAAAGCTCTGGCTTGTATCACAGTGGCCTAATGGCCTTTAGGGGAGGGAGTTTTAAAGTGACCTTGTTCTTTACCTTGAGTCCTGGAAGGGTACCATCTTTGGACAGCAGACCTGGCCTGTTACACCCAGTCCTTAACTGGATGAGAGTTTATTGTCGGTTTGAAAAAGTATATGCCATAGCTGGGGTCGTCAGAGTAATGTTACTAACAAAAGGAGGCAGAACCAGAGCTTTTCAGAATTATTTGTAACTAATCCTGTAACTGTGAAAAAATACTGCAGAAAGCATCTCACAGAAATTCCTTTTCTTCTTATAGCTTAATGTGGGGAGGCAGCAGAGTTACAGTGAAGGAACTTGCCTTAGAGCCCCTTCAGAACTGCAGTCAACTGCGCTTTGCCGATCTTCTTGTTGCAGAGCAGGAACACAGTAGGTAAGAGAGAATGTGCAGTAGCCACAAGTGCTTGTGGGGTTTGGGTGTCTCCAGCGATGTGAGGAAATGTGATTAACCTCAGGAGGTGTGTCAGGCTGTGGTTGTTCTTGCTCTCCAAATGAGAAATACAAGTCTCTTTCTTCTCCTGTCTATTCCCATTCCATTTGCTCCCCAGTGGATAATACAGAAGATGATGATACTCTATTCTCATATGTCTGGATGAATGCTTTATTGCACTTTGCTTGGATGGCTTATTTATAGATTCTTCTAATTGTGACAATAAGCATTGTTTCCTAAATGCCTCCTAATCTATAGTTCTTTTAAGATTTGGTGTATTTCAATGAAAAGTTAGAAGCATTTATGTTGTGTTAATTAAAAACGTCTATAAAGCCAGGGCTTTTTCTCTTTTAATCTCAGATTTGCCTTACTTTTTTTTTCCTCCCTCTCTCTTTGCAGTAAACTCAGACATCCTCATTTGCTACAGTTGATGGCTGTATGTCTCTCTAGTGACTTGGAGAAAACCCGTTTGGTATATGAAAGAGTTAACTTTGGTTCTCTGTACAGTATCCTTCATGAAAGGGTAATTGGAATACTTGTTTTTTAAGTAGTAGTTGAGAGGAAGAAGTTTAGTACCTACATGTGCCATCTTTACTCAGAGAATAAGAAGACAAGATTACCAGTCCGTGTGTCCAGGTTTCTGCTTCTTTGCACAGTACCAGGTACTCTGTAACCTGGTAAAATTTGTAATTGGCAAATAGTTTACTTAGTGTTTAGGTGCAGTTGCGCTGATATTCTTGTTTGGTGTCAGTCTTAACATGGGTGAGCTTTCATTCTTCTGCATGTCATTGTAGGCTGCAAATATGGCAAAACCAGCTTTTGCTGTTGAATATTTGTGTGTAATACATTGCAAAATGCCTGTGTATAAAAGAGAAGGTTTGAACTCAGCTGTGCTGTTTTCTTTTTTTTTTAATCAACAGGTTTGTGTTTTACTTTCAATATTAATTTGGTACTTTGGGGTTTTGTTCCAGCGTACAGAATTCCCAGTACTGCGCATGGAGATAATTTTGCATGTGCTGCTTCAAATTATCGATGCTTTGCGTTTTCTACACTCTCGTGGATTTATCCACCGTTCAATTACCTCGTATGCTATTCAGATTGTTTCTTCTGGCGAGGCAAAGCTGTGCAACTTGGAATACATGATAGAGAGGTAAAGAGCATCCTCACTGTTTCTGTGACAGGAACAAGCATGAGTAAATTTAGTATGAAATACTGCTGAAGTGCCTCTCTTGATGACTTGGGAGTCCTGCCTCTGGGTCAGGCAACAGAGTTACAGGAGTAAATTGTTATTGCTCAGGTACATTAGCTTTGCCGCAAGCGCTGCAGCAAGCTTCAGGGGGACTTAGTTTCTCTGTTGTATCTGAGAATAGAAACTAGTAAGAGAAGCGCCTCTTTACTGCAGTATAAAAATACTGTCATAAAGAAATAGAATCTGATCTTACTGACCAGAGATATAATTCCATTTTGAGTTATTAATTCTGCTGCTGGGCTGGAAATAATTTAAGTGTCCTTTTGTTATTCTCAACTTGTGTTTATGGAGACTTACCTAAATGGTTGAAGATACCACACTTCATGGAACTGGTAGTAATTAAAATGCCACTGGTGACAAACAAAGTATTTCTTTTATGAGGGATACCATTTCATCTTGGTAATTATTACTTATGTATGTTTTATGAGGGACACCATTTCATCTTGGTAATTATTACTTATATACGTTTTTCTTCTTTCTTGTAGTGCAGTCTGAATAGAAAGGATGTAAGTGGCTTGTTAGACTGTAAAGAAAGAGTAAAATTGATAATAAACAAAAATTTACTGATGGTAATGTCCTGAAAGGAGCAAAGCTGCTTCCTAACTCCTTGCAAACTCAGTCTAGTAATAAATCTTGTCAATTTCTTGTCTATTTCAGATACTGCTTACTGTGAAATTAATAACAAAACCCGCTGTAGTTAAATATGAGGAGGAAATTACCTTCTAGACATTGCAAAATAAGCATTGAAAGGCCAGCTGGTACCTTCTTATGTTTTGTCCAATTTTGTCCAATGTTTGCAGTTGGACAGCACTGGCCAGAGCTAAAGGGTTGCTTGTAAGATTCCCATTGGGAAATTTTCAGCTTTCTCTGATATCTTTTTGAGTCTAAATTCGTTAAAGCAGGTGTTAACTTTCACCAGAAAGTCTTTCCTGCAGTGTGCCAGAATACATTGTATTGATGTGAAAAATACTACATGTTTTATTTGAGGATACACTCTGCACCTTTTAGGTTTTTAACTAAAAGCAGATACAAGAAACTCGGGTGTTTGAATTCCAAAATACAGAATTCCAATGTACCTTCCCCTTGAGTGTGTTGTGCATCCCAATTTACAACTTTCTTCCCTTTATACAGCAAAGATGGTGGAGAACACAGTGATCTGACGCGTATTCCTGTCCCAGTGCAGCTGTATAGGTGGTGCTCTCCTGAAGTAATCCTTGAAAAGGTTGTCACAGTCAAATCGGATATTTATAGCTTCTGTGCAGTAGTGCAGGAGGCGTTGACAGGTATATCTGCAGGTTTAGACTTTGTCACTTGGGTATCCCACCAGATGTTTTCAGTGCAGTCTGTCTGCCCCTAATGTCTGTTTAATTCCTCTGTGTGACTGAGTAAAACCTTGCTGTGATGGCATGTACAGAGTTAACTGGAAAAAGAGCCTTCCAGGCAAACCCCCAAATGTTAGTAAGCCAGTAGTTGTAAATTAGGGAATGTGCAGATAATAATGCTTCAGTATCTGATTCTTTTTACTTTTTTTTCTTTTTTCTTTATTTTCATGAACACCGATATGTAGCTTTGGGCATGAAGTCTGTATTTATGTCTTTCAGAGACGCCCCCCTGGAAGGGTTGTGAAGACTCAGTTATTAAACAGCTCATAATTTCAGGACAGCAGTTAGAAGCAGATGTTAGACTTCCTGTGCCTTATTATGATGTCGTAAAGTCAGGCCTGGAACCTAAACAGAAGAGCTGCTCCATGAATCTTCAGGATATTCAATATATACTGAAAAATGACTTTAAGGTGACTTCCAGGATTCTAGCCTTTCATGTATTTAAAAGAGCAGTTTTGTGTCCATTCAGATTCAAGTTGTTCTGCTTAAATCTAGGTGGGAGACAATCCAAACAATCCTTTACTGATTGTGGAGGCAGACCACCTTCAAGAAGGTAGAGACATTGAACTGTCAGATATAGTTATCTTTTATTCTGTTTTTTATATTACAGGATTTACTTAAATCTCAAACCGGTCATGCTGATGAAATGCCAAAACCACAGAGACCCGTTGGTTTTGCAGATTTGAACATCTGCTTGGTATCAGCTTTTAGCAGCCAGAAGAAAACCCAAGTATTTCAGGGAAAAGAGATAACCAAGGCTGGTGAGTTGCTTTTAGAAGATGTTGTGTGTCCTTCACTTAGCCTGTTCCTTGGTTCATAAAGGTCTTACATAAATAATTAAAATTTGAGCACTTACAGATTTGATGATATAGTTTGGAAACAGAAAGCAGTTAGCTTTGTGTTCTGGCTGCCTCCCTAATTGTTACTGTAAACTCAAGATTAAGTCTAGTTAATGTTTGAAGTTTAGGCATGTTTTCCACAGAGGTGTTATATGCTGTCCGTGTAATCTACAAAAGACATAAATCCTTATTGTACAAAACCTGTGTTTGGACATCTGGAGAAATGGCTTCACATCTAAAATCTCTCTCCATTTCTTTTTTTTATATATTTTTTTCACAGACAGCTCTGCTTCCCCAATATACTCTGTTTTTCCTGAGGAGAAAAGTGCTTTAGTACCCCAAGAGTCTTCAACCAGTCTACAGACAGTTGCACAGAATGAAAATCAGGATGTGGCTTCTGAACTTGAGATGGCCCCAAGTCTCAGTGATGTGGATGACAGCCTCTGTAGCTTTGAAATCAATGAAATCTTTGCCAGTTTCCCAGAACTTCACAAAGACTTCCTGGAAGAAGGAGCTGGGTTAGGTCAAACTCTAAAGGACAAAAAAAGGCAGCAAAAGGAAGAAAATAAGGCTACCTTCGAAGAAGAAGATAAGGCTGCCTTCAAAGAAGATAAGGCTAGCTTCAGAGACCTCTCTGCATCCCCTGGAGTGCACTGTGAGGAAAAGCCAGTTTATGAGGAAGACAGTTTTTCAGAATTGGATACAGAGTACTCTACAGAAGCCCAGGAGAGCATGAGTGAGGCCTCTGACCTGGCACAAGTGAGAGATGCTGGGAGACGGGTGAGTAATCTGTCCAGAACTGAACAGTACATCAGCAAATATGTCCTTAGTGTAAAGATATCTCAAAGTATGGTGCAGCAAATAGCAGATTCCCTGTGCAGACTAGAGGAGAAACTGGACAAATCAGAGGCCACTAAAAACCAAAACAAGATGCTCCAGGAAATCAGAATGAATCAGCTTTCTAAGCAGAATTTTCAAGGACACTCTAACAGATCTGATGGTACTGCCCAAACTACCGATAACCCTTTCTCTGGAGTTAATACTTTTTCATGGAAGGCTGTAGGGCCACCATCAAGAAACTATGTTCCACCAGTAGTAACATGTCAGGCCCAAGGAGCATTGAGTGAAGGGGGTTTCCAAGCTGTTTCAAAGACAGCAAAAGCAATGGAGGCAATTCAAAATGAGAAGTGGAAGTGCTTTCATGAGATGAATATGAATAAAAATGAAAACAACCATCATGATATCACCTTCACTGTGATGAATATACAGGATGATCAAATGAGCCTGGACCACGAGGTAAAGGGTTGAGTAGGGTGATTGTCTTCATTACTCCTTTATTTTTTAGCAGATAAAGAGACATAGTTATGGATGGTGTCAAAGAGGAGGGATGAATCTGTTGTTTACAGTATTGCACATACCATATGCGTTATAGGAAAGAAAATTGTCAGGTCAGCAGGGCAATAGTACTATTTCTTCTTTCTGCCCACCCCTCACCCCCAGCAAAATACTAATCCAGTGGCTCGGGAAGGGATAAAATCCTGTTCTAAAATAGAGATGGGACTGTTAGGGAAAAGGGCAAGCAGAGATTTTTGTTCGTATACTTAGTTATGGATATAATTTATTTGCGTTTAACTCCATACTTATTATGGGGAATCGTATGCTGTCATTAGTAAGGGCTTCTAGATCATTTTCCTTGTTAAATATAAGTAGTTGCTATGCTTAGCCCTTTGTACTTATCTGCTCTGGGAATAATCTTGAGTCATTTAGGTCCACTCATTCCCTGTCACAGCCTGCATGTGTACATATGAAACCTGCTATAAATCCGGAATGGAGTTTTTTCTAGGCTAAGGCTTGGAGTTATCCTTTCTCATGAGCAGTGCTACTAAAACATAAGCTAGGGAATAAAGTTTGCACTGTCCAATTCTTAGTGTGTCTCATAGGCAGCTCAGCTAGTAATTACCAGAATGCCTGGCATGTGCTGAATCAGGGCTTGTTGGACCCATTTCAGAATTTATTCCCACGTTTGTCCGTAAGAAGCAAAACAAAGTGCAATTTGCAGTGTCAGAGAGGAGGCGATTCACATTCTGCAGCAAGTGGAAGTGGAGAAGAGAGGTGGTGAGTTTTGATCATATTCACAGAAAGAATAACTTAGCAGATTTATGTTGTGACAGTCACTGTCCAAAGTGGGCACATCCAGGATCAAGGATGGCATTGAATGTGTTTTCAGTAAGGCAAATCCATCTGTCCAATTAGGCCCCTACTGTGAGTCACTGTCAGCTGCAAAGCTGACAGGACAACTGCTGTGGTATCAAAGAGTGGTGTTCTGACAGATTCCAAATGCCTCTCTGATGGAGGTCAGTGGTCCGAAACTGGAACAGTGCCTAAGGAGAGCAATCTATTGATAAGAGTGGTTCTCTCTCTGCATGGCTTCATTCAGTGCTCAGTAGAAATACTTTGGTTTTCATAGCCATAGGACTAGGACATGTTAGGGGCTGTGGGAGTAAAAAAGTCTTGTTAAACCCAGTGACAACAGAGCGTGCATTACTTTGTCCTGTTTGTTGTGCTTTTAAATGTTGTCCCTATGTATTTCTATGTGTGGGTGGAAAGTACATGTTAAAAGTACCTGGCAAAACTTGTGCAAATTAATGTATCTTATTAGTTGAGAAGCTGGGAACAGGCATCTCCTTCGCTGTTTGGATCAAATCAGCTGGGGAAACTGTTGCAATTTTGAAGCTGATTCATGACCCTGTTGGATCAGTAAGACCCATTGGTGAAGGATATACTTGATTAGAGCATAAATATTCCAGATCTCTGGTTAGCTGAAGTGAAAGAACTCTAGGTTGGGATGGGGTTGGTGGTACGGTTGTTGATAAGTCTGAAGTTCTGAGTATTTTCAGTTGTCCCCTGATCACCATACTGACCTGAATAAAACACATCTACATAGCATTCACTATCTGTTAGTGTTTATATAGATGTATTATGGAAGGCCATTCATAGCTTTTGAAATACAGATTTTAATGTACAGGTTGTCCTGTTGACGTATAGTAGATCTAAATAACTGTGCTTTCTAAGCTTCTGATGGCTCAATCTCCTAGTTCTACTGGGTTCTTAGAATATGTGTACTCTGAACCTTTTAATTAACATTAAACCAGCTTCTAGTCGTCTTCTGACTGGGGAATAATTAACGCAGTAAACTTGTGTGTTTACAGAGTTTGATGCATTTCATAATGATTTATTGTTATAGGTGCTGTCCAAAATCAAGGTCTGAAATTTACAGTACAGAAATAAGTGAGGAGAGTAGGATGATGCAATCAGAATGGAGGAGTAAGTAAATCAGTGTTAGCTTGGCATTAATGTTAGCAAGACTTACTGCAGTGCATTAAAACTTCACACATTTTGTTACTGAAGAAAGGTCTGTCTGCCTTAATTGCTAAAGCTCTACTAGGCTGTGCTTGGATGAAAACCAAATGAGTAGGATCCCGCGTCTTGCGCATTAAGGGCATAAAATAATCACAAATTAGGATTGTTTGATTATAAAGCATAAGGAATTTCTAGCCCTGTTTTGGAGGATATAAGGGAGGGACAACATATGAATTTAGACAGGGTAGTATAGCCATGACCAGTGGATGGCAGTACAGGCATGAGTAATAGAGAATGGTGACTAACAAATTGTTCGTGTAAAGACCCATAACAACGTAGGTAGGTTTTAAGCTTTCTTCCAAATGGAAAGAAGTTTTTAGTTCTCTCCCTCATGAGGGGATTTACAGGCTATAACTTTAGCATTTCCAAGTCTGCATACACAATGAAACACAGGGAGTGCTTTGAAGCTCCAGATTCTGTTGTGCAAACTGGTAATTTTGTCATTGTTCCGTAGCTGAAGTAAAGCAAATAGCCAGAAGAGCAGCCTCAGGAAGGTTAGAACTTTGCTCTTCATATCCAGCTAATGAATGCACATCTGAAAGTGAAGCAGAGAGTACAAATGAAGCCTTTCAACACGTCACTGTTAGGGTCCGAAAAAGTCAGGACCAACAAAGATGTAGGTGGCCATCAGGAGATAATGTTGAGCCTCAGGATTTGGGTGGTGAGAATAGATCTGTATCAGAGGAGAGTGATGTGGAGTCTGCATTCAGAAGTTCTGGAGGTATGGTTGAAAAATGAAAAGTAATTTCTCCTGTTTGTCTCTCTTCATCTTGCAGCAGATTTCAGTTTCTGTTATTTTGTCACACTAATTGTCAGTTTTGTCTTCCAGAGTCCTGCCCCCAAAACAGGTCAGTAAGTCAGTCATTGGTGAACATAAATAATAGGCTAAGATGGGTATTACATCTTAATAGGTGGAGGTAATATCCAGTGAGCTGGAAGAACCAAAGCTTTCACATCCATGAGTATGCTCTCACACTGTATCTCCTTCAGTTAGACTAGAGAGATGCTTTTTCTGTAGCAGAACAGTGGATAAATACTTTTGTAATCATTACTGATAAGGGAACAAGGAAAACTTTTCATGCCTAGATTAACGATGTAAGCATTTACATGTCATTATTTCACCGTGTTCCTGGCAAACAGTGTAGTTTTACTGTCTGCTCTCATTAGTATTCCATCAGTGGTTCAGATCACTCACTTCATGTTCTTTTTTGCATAATAATTTTGTTCCATTCTGACATTCTAGGGAGAAGTTCCCAGTCGCCATCACAAGATGAGGAAGCAGAGTCTGGAATAGCCATGCTTAAGAATTCAGTCATTCTTCAACAAGTTGAGAATGTCTCTAGAGTATGTACAGCAATGCAGATAGTTATCTGTAAAACAGTGTAGCCTGGTGTCTCCATGTTGCACACTGAACTGCCATGAGCTGATCTTTTCAGTTAAGATCTGACCTATAGTCTTCCCTCCTCCTCCCTTTTTTTGTTTGGTTCTGTAAACCATCAAGGTAATGTAAGGAGCAGGACGTAGATGGAGACTCAGAGTGATCAAATTAAATACAATTTTGATTTGATGCAGTATTGTTTATCAGTACTGACTGAAATGTATAGGTTTTTTAATAGAGAGTGGAGAAAGCATCTCAAATGATGATGTCTTTCACAGGGGCATTCAAGGGAATTACCCAGTTCCTTTAATTCATGTTCTGATGTGTCTGAAGAATTCTTCACTCCTGATTATTTCCTTCCTTCTACTGCTCAGGTAAGTTCAGAGCTAGAGATAAAAATAACAGAAAAGATAGGAATGAAGTCTGTGGCAAGAACTTTGGACATAGGTTGCACGTGATGTAGTTTTCATTATACTCCCTTTTGATTTCAAGAAGAGCTGCAGAAAATGGGAGAAAGATAGTTTTTATTCTTTTTTTTTGACATCTATAAATATTTATTTAAAAGTAAGAAAATTCTGGCCCTGTTCCTTCAACACCCTCCAAAAAAAGCCCCAAACCAAAAAAAACCAACCCCAAGCCAAACAAGTAAAACCCCACAAACACCCAGACTCCCAAAACACCACGGACATGTTTTCTTAATTTGTTTATGAGACAATTACAGAACCTGTGACTGAGAAAATTTTTAGGCAGTTGATAGTCTCTCTTTCACAGATCTAACAGTTACAGTACTTGGTAGTCTTCAAACGGTGTTCATTCATTTCTTGAAGATTCCAAACCATTGTATGGTCTGTTCAATCCAATCCATGTTATTTGCTGATAAGCTCCTGAGAAGTTTCTCTTCCCAATTCTGATCATTGTGAGCGTCATCCTGTGAGAGTTGCGCTACCCTTTGCAGCTTGCATGTGAGAAATTGAATTTGGTTCCTTTTTCCCCCACACCTTCAGACCTCAGATGCTGAGGGCAAATTAGAAGATGCTTGTTGCAGACTTTCGCAGAAACAGTTACCTGAAGATGCAGGATCAGGAATTCAGGTTTCAGGTAAGTGTGCACTTTGTTCTGGAGGCACTTTTGAGTCAGGGGAACGGAGTCTTGTTGCACTTAGATTGTTTGGGGTTTTTTTGTCAGCAACAGTCCTGTCAGAAGGCTGGAGCTTGATTCTTCAGGGTTGCTTGGTCTCTTCTTCCTCACGATTTTAGTGAGAGTTCAGGATGCTCAAAATTTTGGAAGATGAGGTTTGGGCATTGCAGTCACTGAAATATTGTCAAGTGTGAAGATTATGGACTTGCTATGTTTTAGTTAAAAAAACAGAACTTGTTTGCAACCCTTTTATTTTTGCCCTAGGGCTATGTTGAATCTTTTTATGCAACTTGCTGTGGTGCTGGAAACTGAACTAGAGTTGTATCTACACGTTAATATGCTGTTGCTAGAAGGATCATGAGCTTAACTGTAAGAGCTAACGTTGTGTGTGTCGAATAATGGAAGGATGATCTTTGTTGCCTCTCTTAGCTCAAATTTGTAAATGCTGTGATATTCCCCAGTGCTTCAGTGGTTGACTATCTGGCAGCTGTGGTATGTTTATGAAAATGTGTCTTTAAAACACGTTTGTCTCTTGACAACAACAAAGGTCATAAGAACTAAAAAAAATTCAATAAAGTTGCAATTTCCTGTTCAATGAGTTATCGCTTTCTTTTGTGCTTGCAAAACCCAATAACAGGGAACATTTGACATTTGTATTCAGGAGGAAAAACTCTACTCTGCAGTACAGCGGCTCGGAACTTTGGCAGTAACATGCTAGAAGTGAATCAACTTAGTCATATGCCTGTAGCCAGGTAGATAAATATACTTTTATTGTTACTCTAAGGATAAATTAGGTTATAAAGTGTGCTATCTTTATTAATTCTGCTTATGTATATAATATTCAAATAAGATGCCAGTGGTGCTTTTTAATTATGATCTACATATCATAGTTCCTTGCCAAGAAAATACTAAAAGGCCTTTCACAGATCTCGTGGGCTTTGACTTTTACAGTAATACTCACTTGTGGTTTGCTTAATGAGGAAGCTAAAATAGGAAAAAGAAGTCATGTATATATTGCAGTTTTTTCACACTGATAAGCTACTCTCTTAAACAGAGCAAAGATAATTCAAATTAAGGTTTCAGTCATCTGTTTTAATTTTGTTGTGCTTTTGTTTTGGAGCTCAAGCTTTTCCTCTACTGTGGGAACAATCTGACGCAAGTATGCTTGCTGTATCTTGCCTGCAGGTAACATTAGCCCATGCTCGGAGACTTGCAGTCTCATCTGTCAAACATGGGGTGTTTATATCCAATATTTTTGTGCATTTTATATTCTATTAATATGCAGAGATGTTGGCCAGAATCACCACCTCATGCTGCAAGGGATACTTTTGCTTAAAGTGGAAAAGTTCTTGCCCTAGTGGTCTTTCAGCAGTGGCTTTTGGGCTTCTTCAAAACCCCTAACCTCACTGTAGCTGAGCTTGTGTTCCTCTAGAGTTAGCTTCTGCTCACTTATTCTAAGTGTGGGAGTGAGAGCTGCTTTTACTGTCTTGTCAGTGTTGTGCTCTCCCCTCTTCTGGAGGACCTGAGTTACCCATGTCAAAAGTGGACAGCAAGTGTGTAAATGCTTGGCCTTAAGGTAAATGGTAATGGTTTTGATTGCTCCCTTCACTTAGGAATTGAGCTTTTGCCAGCAGGACAGAGGACAGTTGCCTTCTGGCCATCTGACTAATCCTCTCTGAATGCCTCTTTGACCTTGAAAGGACTTGTTACAGTTTGAGAGAATAGTTTGCAATGCAGACCTATCAAAGAATGGTGAAACAATGTAGTGATGTACAGTAACAGATTTTTATTTAACTTCCTGTTTTGTTTTCATACTGCATATGTCAATTAAAAGTTTTATCCTTAATGTGATTAAAATGACATTTTTCTTATAGCACTCTTCATCTTCTAAGGTTTTAAGCAAAATATTTTTATGATCTGCGGTCTACCTTGGAAAGAAGGTAGTCCTCTCAGCTTTTCAGGAGAGAGAACTAAATACACTGAATATGGCCTTTCTTCCCTCATTCCAGTGTTGAAGCAGCACAAGAAATAACACAGGAAGAATGCCAAGAAAAAGATGTGTAAGAGCCACAGACCATTTTCTGTCAAAACTTCAGCAAGTTGGTCATTATCACTGTGAAAGTTTTGTGTTGATGCAGACAGGAAGATAAAGCAGACTAAAACAGAGAGAGAGAAAGTACTGAAAGAATATATTCATGTGATAAGATGGGAAATTGGTGTGAAAGAGCTATTACATCCAGTTGTCCTTAGTTTGAGATATTTTTGTATTCATAGATAATTAACTTTGTTAATCTGGGTGTGCTTCTTTCCATTGGTGTTAGGATTCCTTGTTTCTTCTGTCTGTAGGACAAAGTAGTAAAATTACTAAAAGGAGCAAATTTTTAGTCTGTAGCTAAATAAATTTTATTACTGAAAAGTCATGATTGAGATTCTCAGGAAAAAATTCCAGAGTATGTTTGTGACTTACATAGTAAAATTAGTTTCTTTTTACAGATAATGGGGATTTGCATAGAAATTACTGATTCAGTGAGAGTAGACATTTGTTCATTTTATGGTTTTCTGAGGACAATGTAATTCAAGGTATATCTGCAGAAGATGTTAATTTGCTTAATATAATGTGG
This sequence comes from Psilopsiagon aurifrons, assembly GCA_025447955.1. Classification (NCBI taxonomy): domain Eukaryota; kingdom Metazoa; phylum Chordata; class Aves; order Psittaciformes; family Psittacidae; genus Psilopsiagon; species Psilopsiagon aurifrons. Next base: position 6,608 of record JAOEHY010019648.1, on the reverse strand, counting down.
TCCTGCAGCCACTGAAGAATTGTCGTAACTTGGGTGGACATCATTGTGCAGGTCTTTAGCAGTCTCAGTTTATCTGATTAATTCCTGTAAAGGCTCCTAAGGCCTGTGTTTAGTCTTACTGGATTGTTATTTTTGGTTAAATGTTGAGGCCTTCCTTGGCTTTGGGTAAGAGTTTTCTGTCTAGTGGTTCACATTTGAAGTTCATGCCCATTCTAGAGGCAGCTTCCTAAGCTTGCTTCTGTAGGAAAATTATCAAGATTAAGAAATCCTATGCAGGAAGGGAAAACAAATAAGATAACCTTTTCTGTCTCTGCAAGATTATTGAACATGATGATCCAGGAATTCTGTGGGAAGTTTTGAAAAGAAATGTCTCTCTTTCTTCTGGCAAACTCAGATAATGCTGAGCCAAAATAAAATTTAAAGAACCCGAAAACAGCAGAATCAGTGGTTCATAAGTGCAAAAGTAGCTATTCTAACTGTCAGAACATCTTTCAATACTTCAGATCAGTGACAGATATTCACAATTTGTCGAATATCCCCTATGAGCAAGATTGCTGCTGCAGGGATGTAGACTGTAAAACTCCCAGAGTGAGTCATGCACCAAGGAGCTTCAGCACTCCACTCAGCTCAGGTAACTGCAGGGGAAAGAAAGAAGGACCAGTGAATTACTTAACCTTTCTATGCTAGGAGTCAGACCTTTCTGCCAAGACTAGCTAGCGTAAAAATCCTTGATGTGAATCGTAGAAACTCCTACGTATGCAGAAATGTCAGGCTTGAAATAAATAAGCACAAGTAATGCTGTACTTGTGGCTTGAAATCTCATTGTTTTGGTCTGGATAGCTACAGCTTTGTAGTTGGAGCCTGTTTGGTCCATATAAAAAAATAAAGTAAATAAAAATAAAATAAATCAAATTATAAATCAAAACAAATCTTGTACATATATAAAAATAAATCAAAAACACCAAACCAAAGGGGAATTTATGGGGACATAGCTAAAAAAGCTGCTATCTGAAAGGCCTCGGAAATTATTACGTGGTAGTTAGTGGTAGCCTTCATAAATCAGAAATTGTTCATCTAGAAATTGATTTGAAGTGATACTTGTAAATTTTATCATTCTAAAGACAGACAATGTAATAAGCACTTACTATGTTTTGAGTGTTGATAAAGTGATCTCAATGTTTGTTGAACTTGTGGTGTTTATAAGCAATGAATCATCATTTGCTTTGTACTGTCATTAATTTGGTATAATACAGTAGTAGAAATTTCTCAGTTGGCAGAGTTTTGCATAAATATTCTGAGGTGGAACTCCTAGGTGATCCATTTGGACTTCTGTTTAGGGATTATTTATGGGCAGTAATTGCCTAGAGTTTCCTGTGCAGGTGCCTGTTCAAGTACAAGAAGCCTTTTTCTGGTTCTGTTGAAATGTAATGAAGATACGAAAGAACAAAACCAAAAAGAACTTTCCAGCTCTGCTCTCATCTTTTCTTATTTGAATTCTAGAAGAAAAAAATCCAGTAACCTTTGAGAAACACAAGTGCTGCCATGAAGTAGCTTCAGATTCTTCCTTTTGCGGTTCTGAAGAGATCTCTGCAGCATCCAGGATATTCACTACAGTCAGTAAAGAGGGAAAGAGCACTGAAATTCCTTCAGTTGCTTCAGGAGTTTGCTCATCTGCACTAAATCACCCTGTGAGTCTAGAAAAGTTGCCTTATGCCAGCCATTTAAAAGTATTTTAAAAACTATTTTTCCATAAAACAAATGCAAGATAAGAAGCACAGGAGTATTTCTAGGTCTTTGTGGGTGTTTTGGAATCCTGGGTCTGTAGACATGATGACAGAAGTTCTGATTGATTTCAAAGCAGTCAGTGTGTGCCACTGGTAACACAGAGTTGGCTTCCTCTTACACCTGATTGTATGTAAATGTTAACCACTTTCAAAGTGGCTTTGCCTTTCTTCCACCCCTTCACGGACTGTGAAGAATTTCCCAGCATTGGATGTGGTAATCTCAGGACACTGAAATGATAGGTATCTGCAAAATGGTTGGGTAGAAAGGTATGTTTTTGTTGGGGGGGTGAGGAAGGGGTGGTTGATCAATTGGTCTTGAATTAACAGCAGGCTGCTTATCTGAACCACTCTGAGTTCACAAGTGATTTGTGAACTACAGTCTTTTGACTATGTAGAAGTGGGGAATAAACTTGAATGGAGATAAATACATGTGCATTTGTGCTGAAGTGTGTAAGTTTTTCACATTCTTGAAATTTTTGGGGGGAGTACATAAATGGGTGAGTCTTTGAGGAAGAAAAGTGAGGTGGAAGCCTCCATCTGGTAGTTTGGAAGCAAGTAAATGTTCAGAAAGCCCTTGTATTAGGGGATTAAGTTTATCCTCATTCTGCACAGATGTGGCATAATGTTATCAACTTTTCTGCATCAAAAAATCCTCTTTCTTTGGAGTTGACAATTTCCAAGGTCACTTTAGTGATTTCCAGTAATCTTTTTGGAACTGAAGGTGTCCTGGAGCCACAGCATTATCTTAACTGTCTTTTCAGACAGTTATATATAAAACAGTTTCCTTTTTGCTTTTCTTACTGTTATCCATTGATGGAGTTATCATTTAAAGGTTAAATTGGAGTTTGTTCAACCAGAACAGTAGCAGTTGCATTTGTTGACATCGGGTTAGGTCTGTTAGGTCTGTGTCTTTCTGTGTTTGTAGCAGACAGTTGGAGTCCATTAAGCCCATTAACAGTGTAGTGCTGACCTGACAGGCTCTGCAGAGATACTTGACTGTGTCACTTTCTTGTTTAAAATCTTATTGTAGTATTAAGTGTATGAAGCACCTCTTTGCATTTTGAGGGCAGTGAAGACTTGCCTGTGATTACAAAGTCTTGATTTTTGTGGGCCCTTCTGGTGGATAGGTGTGCCTGGTTTTAATCATTAAAGACTCAAAGCAGAGAATGGGAACTTGAGAGATGCTGAAACTGTTCTTTCAGAGAATTCCCATCTAATTGTCCATACAGAGTGTTGAAACAGATAAAGGTTATATAGCTGACAGTACCTTATAGCTGGCTACAAGATGAGTGCACAGCAGCCTAAGCAAGATTTTTGACATATCTGTCTTACCTGGATGCTACCTGTTTTCATATTCTGAACTGATTGAAGAGCTTATTTAAAAATGTAATGGTCAGCTAAGGTTTAAGGCTTTACCTCATTTGGGGTTTAGTATTTTGAAGGGGAGGATTGAAGATCAGCAGTTCTTCCATTTACCTTGTGTTTCATTCTGTATGATCTTCCACAGGATGGGTTGCCAGTTGGTGCCTCATCCTTGAGAGAAACCAGAAAGGCATCTGGTAAGTGTCTTAACTCAGCCCAAATGGAAAGATCAACAAACAGAGAAACAGATTTGAAAAGAAATTGTGCAGTTTTACTCCCTCTTCTTTTTTCTATCTCTGGCATCTCTTTTTATAGGGATGAATAGCTTTGCACACAACTGTGTATTGCTAGTGGTAATTAGGTTGTAGATTTTGTGTTTGCACCTGCAGACTAAGAACTCTGGCCTCTAATCAACCTATATTTAAAGTGTAAATATTACTGGCCTAAAACTTGCAATACAGGATTGAGAACTGAATGTGCAAGTCTAGCTCTAAAGGATCTTTTCATTCTGAAATTATTTAAGGATAAAAAGTGAATGATCCAGGCTCACACAGGTTGATAAATATGTCAGCAAGATGCTGTCATAATGTAAGCCTGTATCACAGTTATTAAGGATTAATCGCTGGTAATTAACTAGACTTTTTTCTATCTCAGCACTCTCACAGGCATGTAACCACTTCACTGATGAGCTACCTCCACCAGCCCAAGAGCTGCTGGATGAAATTGGTAAGAGGTACTTCACCCAAAATGGTATGACGCTTGCCAGCTGTATTCAATCAGGATTTCTCCCAAATCATTCACTACTAAAATACACAAGAGCTTCCAAATTAGTTGCAGTGAGATCAATGATTAGGAGATTAGGCATCAACAGCTTGAGTAACTGGCAGTTCTCTAAGTTAGTCCCTGAACTTTCTCCAGTTCCCCTAATGGTTACTTGCTGATGAAGACAGCAGCCAGTCTATTGAGTCAAGATGTAATTTAACACTGGAACTGAATTTTGTGTAGACCTTTTCAAAAGTGTCCTGGAGCACTGCATGTTCTCCATTAAAATAAATACAAGCCAGGCAGCTGCATCCCTCGGGTATTTTTGCAGAGTTTAGTCTCAGTGATTTACGTTTCTTCTTGTAATCACATACATCTTCAGACAGAACACAGAGTAAAAACACTGCGTTATGTTTACTGGTGTATGTTACCGAAGAATTTGGTTTGGTTATTCAGTTGTAAACCAGACATTGGGATAATTAAATGTATATAGCTTCTATGCGCTTTGAGAAATATGGTACCTACATTCTAGTGTTTTTAGTTCCTTATCCACCAAAACAAGGACATGTGAAGACTGGCATCAAGTGAATAAATGATAGAGACATTTTTTAGGATAAATACATGAACTAACTGTAGATTACCTAAAGATTTTCATCTGGGTTTGGTTGGATAAATTAATATGGTACTTTAGGTTGTATAATGTCAATTTAGAAAGAGCAGATCAATAAGGAAATGTGCTGGTTTTAACAGAATATTTAAAGCTGCAAGATTCCGTTGCTCAAGACTTTGAAGAAAATGGGTTGTATGATTGTGGAGTGCAAATAAATGGTTAGTTGATAATAGTCCTGAAGTACAGATTGCAAATGGAAAATTACTTTTGCACTGCTGCAAAATTGCTCTGAATACTTGTCTCTGTGTGCTCAACTATGCGATAAATTTCAGTTATTAGCACTTTTTTGTGTGTGTGTATTTGTGGTTCAGCAGAAATTTAAGAGGATTCTCCCTTTCTTAGTAAGGTTATATGCAGCGGTTTTGCAAATAGTAACTCCTCCACCAGTGTTTGCTGTCTTTCTCTGTATACTCTCTCTCTAAAGTCTAAAGGGTTCTGGTGTGGAAAGTTTGCTGGTTTGAACTATTGGAATTAATCTTCTACTTCTATTGTGGCACTGTAACGCATGCTGTGTTCAAATAGAAGTGATGAAGCCCACAGAAGTATAGATGGTGGGCAGCTGATGTAAGAGAGAGAGATGAGGTTTCCATTGTGGGAGGGTGGTTCAGTTGAAGAAGTGGCCAGTGCACACTTGTGGTTCTTATTCACCATAATGAAATAATGCCTCTGATCTCATAGTGTAAGAAAATAGCATCCACTGGGGTAATCAGTATTATATTTCCTGTTCTTTTACAAAGATACCAAAGATAGCAGTCATGAATCTTTGTGCTTCTGATCTGCAAATAGTAATAAGTGAGAATTATTTTCAGATGTACAGCAAGTAATGTCAGAGGAGCAGAAAACCTAAATCTTCATCGGCTCTGTGTTTCTTTCCAATGAGTCACCAAAGGGAAGAGCAGTAAAAAAAAAAAAAGAAATAAAAAAGACAAAAACGGAAAAAAAAGAAGGCAGAACATGAGTTAGCCTGTAAAAAAGCTAAATAGCATAGTCTCTTGAGAATAATACTGGCACTTGTTTGTGTTATCCTACAGCTTTGTTAGATCTTTCCCAAAGGGATAGAAGCTTCTGAGTTTATTCATAGGAGTATCTTGTTTTTAGGTGGTAAGGAATGCAGCAGCCTGTATTGCGTGCCATTCTATCACTGTGGTTTTGTTGTATTTGCATAAAGCGCAGCTATTTCAGACTCCATTTTTGTGACAGCCTACTGCTTCCTGCTTATCATAGCTTAGCAGAAGGTGGCTGAATATATTCACATGCTGTAGGGAACAGAACTTACTGAGATAATTCTTGGGGGATATCATTGGATTTTGCTAAGCAGGTTAACAAAGCTAACATCCACAGGTTTTCTTTTGATTTTTCTCCCATATCTGGGATTGTAAGGGGAAAGATTAAAGATTAATTTCTACATATATTTTTCATTTTAGTATGAAGCAAGATGCTCAGTCCTGTGAATCTAAAAATGTGTTGCAGTAAAATATTTATCAAGGTCTTGCTACTGGCCACCTTTGACTGCAGATAATATGAATTTGCTTAACTGGTAGAAAATCAGGTGGCTGAGGAAAGAGTAATTGGGAAGCAGACAACTGGAAGCTTCCCAAGTATAGTAAATGAAAACACATTTTAATTTCTTGATTATATTCCTTTATACCTTTGATATTAAAATATTTCTGTTTATGTGTAATAGTTCCAAATCAAATTCAAATGGAAGACACAGAGTCAAAAAAAGAGTCTGAGAGAAATGAGGAAGATCATAGTTTATGGACTAAGGAGTCATTTAATCTATTGGAGGAAACAGAAAGGTATGAAAAAAAGGATAAAGCACGTTTGGCTTCTCCTGTGGAGAAGGACTTGGGGGTGTTGGTCGATGAGAAAATGAACATGATCCGGCAGTGTGCGCTTGCAGCCCAGAAAGCCAACCGCATCCTGGGCTGCATCAAAAGGAGTGTGACCAGTAGGTCGAGGGAGGTGATCCTGCCCCTCTACTCTGCTCTTGTGAGACCTCACTTGGAGTATTGTGTGCAGTTCTGGTG
>JAOEHY010019647.1:0-22674 GCA_025447955.1 Psilopsiagon aurifrons | reverse complement strand
ATGTGGGACAGTGTCAAACACTTTGCACAAGTCCAGGTAGATGACATCAACTGCTCTATCCCTGTCCATCAGTTCTGCAGCCCCATCATAGAGGGCCACCAGATTGTTCAGGCAGGATTTCCCCTTAGTGAAGCCATGCTGCCTGTCACCAAGCATCTTGTTGTTTCCCATGTGCCTTAGGATGCCTTCCAGGAGAATCTGCTCCAAGATTTTACCAGGCACAGAGGTGAGGCTGACTGCTCTGTAGTTCTCCGGCTCATCCATTTTCCCCTTTTTTAAAATGGGGGTTATATTTCCCTTTTTCCAGTCATTGGGATCTTCACCTGACTGCCACGATTTTTCAAATATGATGGACAGTGGCTTAACAACTTCATTTGCCAGCTCCTTCAGGACCTGTGCATGGATTTCATCAGGTCCCATGGACTTGTGTACGCTCAGGTTCCTAAGACAGTCTCAAACCAGATCCTTTCCTACAGTGGGCCTAGGGTCTTCATTTTCAGGGCCTAGGGTCTTTATTCATAATCAAGGGATAAGGGTGAAAGGCTGAAAGCTAATAAGCTGATAACATTGTGGCAGAGTCACAGAAATGTTAGCTGGAAAGGATTTTTCCACATCAGTAACCCAATATCCCACTTGAAACAGATCTGCTATCAGCCACCAATCAGATAAGCTGTGATTTTGTTCAGACAAGCCTTAAATACCTCCACAAACAACGGTATCACAATATTTCTGAATAACCAACACAAGTACTATATTACCATCCTAAGATTCAGTGTGAACCACTCAAGCTGCAACTTGTGAACATTGCCTTTCATTTTCTGCTTGCCACTATTAAGAAAAGCTTGTCTGTTTCATCTTGGTAACTCTAGGCTGATATCGGACTGACAGCTCAGTAGTGAGACTATATATGAAATCTCTGAAAAATCTCCCACTAGAGTAGGAGACTCCAGAGAAATCTCTTTGGAAAGGAAAGTGAGACTGGATCTTCATAGTCCCACTAATTTACAGAATTTAATATAAAATACAGTAGCACTGTATAGAACAGCATCTTTCATTAAAAGCAAAGTTTAGTTAAAAATGACATTTTTCTTCCATGCTACTTAAACAGAAACTTTTGCCCTAGTGTTTGCAGTTCCTGGATCATCCCAACTTGTCCCAAGAAGTAACATAAGAAATTTCAATGTAAATTTTTTTTTCCTCCTTAAGATAGAGGTGGGAAAGGGGAAGAATTTAATGAGTATTATCTGCTTTGATGGCACTTAGAAGAGTTCAGACTGAGAGGGAAAAAAAAAACCAAAACAAAACCAAAGCCATGCAGTATGTAAAAACTGATTCAAACACAAAATACAGTTTCTGCAGAAACATGCATTCTCTTCCAAGTTTATTGTCATCATCATGGTCTAAGATACCCAAATTTATGCTATTACAGGACATTTGAAGTAGCCTGTTTCCTTAACTAAAACAAACACACAGTCTAACTAGAATAGAGTGTTAAAAGTTAGCATCCAAATTACTTTAAATTATTTTAAAGGTAAAATTTGGGCCAACTAATCAATTTTGGGGAAAAAAATAATCCATTTAATGTACTGAAGGCAAAACTCTCCCCTAGGCAATTCTTCCTAACTCCAAAGGTCAATGGATTCAATGCTTATATATTTCAATTCAAACTGCTTGTGTTCTTAGATGGTAACAGGCTAATGATCAGATACAGACTGGGTACAATTCCAATGACTCTATATGGTCTCAAACACCTTGAGAAGAATAGTCATGGTAATGGGTAAGCGCTGGCTAATCCACCTATAACATGAAACTGGTCATATTTGAGAGCTGTCTAAAAATGGCCATTCTCAGAAAAATCAGCATTTGCATACTGTCCCAGTCTTCTACGTATTGAACTCCAGCTGCTAAAGAAGCACAAAGAACTTTTCTACCATCTTTCTGTGTAATTTTTTATTACTACATTCCTTATTCAGCTTGTGCTAAAAAATTCAAGAACTGCTGCAGTTTTATTTAAATAAAGATTACCTTTTAAAACAGAAAGTTTACTATAATTTAGGCAGACACATGACTGGTATGCTTTTAATCTTAGAATATGTTCTACAGAGCTATAACTTAAGGGGATTGTTCTTTTTTTTCAGAGTCCACTTAGCTAAGAAAAATCTGCAGAATGGCAATTTTGAAGAGAAAAATGGAAGAACTCCAACCCCACAGTATTTGTAACATGAAACAGGCTTTTTTCTAACCAGGGCTTGACCCTACTTTTCAAAGGGAAAAGCATCAGTCATGAAAAAGGTGATGCTTACTGAATTTCCCAAAGGATATAGGACGATTAGGACAGCAGGCAACATGAAATACCTAACATATAATGCTACACTCACAATGCGCTCACTTTCAAGTAAATGGTTCAGTTGCACATACATGAAAATGCGCATGCTTAAACCCCACAGTGGTATAAAGTGGTGTTTGCTTAGGATAGGCAAGCAAGGGGTGCCTATTTCTTTTTCTAAAAAAACCTGAATGAAGTTTTTAACAATTGCAGCCGTCAAAGTGAAAATGAGTGGAGAGGACATGAAAAACCCAGAAAGCAGGAGCTGGAAGGAAGCAGAAGTTTGTCAAGCCAGTTATGTGCGTAAGCCCTTGTTTTTCTCCTCGCCACCAATTTCCCAAATCCAACTAATAGAAAAAAACATCAAACAATCAACAGCCAGTATCACCCGTGGAAGACTGGTACCTTCTATAGAGTTCAGCTGCAATGGTATTCATGTTCCTTTAAGCCCCTGTTTGAACAATATCACTATGGAAACGGATCGGTGATGCCCTGCACCTTATCAGACCTTCTCTGTTTAAATCCTTTCCTTGTGTTTTCAACAAAGCCATTCACTGAACCTCAACTAATGCAAGATTCTGTCGGGGTGAGGTTTTCGTTTGGTTGTGGGTTTGGGTTTTTTCTTTCACTACCTTGTCTCTTCCAAAAGGTTCTTTCCCCCACTAATACCATCTGACAAGTTTTGTTTGACTTATATCTCCTCAGTCCCTAGCTCAAAATGTTATGGCTGTATTTGTTGCCAAAAAGATTCTATAGTCTTTATACACCCCTCCCCAAGTGACACAATTTTCAATGAAAATTCCACTCATTCAACAACAACTTTTTCATTTTGGTTTTAGCTGCTAAGAATCTGCCTGTATCTACATCAGACATGCCTTTAAGTTCTCTCTAAAGAATTCCTAGGTTAGAGGTATAAAGGGTCACATCTCTGTAATACCAATGGTTTATCAGTTCCAGATGCACATGGAATCCCAAATCCTGTGTTTACAAATTCCAAATATTAGAATACTTTTGGGGAACACAGAACAGGAGGGGAGATAGGTAGCTTCAACACTGTTTTATGCAAATGAAAGAGGGCAAATCTGGGTTTGCCCTCACTGCATCCAAAGCTGGAGCACAGGCAAGAGCCATACCAGTGCTTTTGCAGGCAAAGCAAACTCTACAGACTCTGCAGTAGTAAGTGAAATACACATTATAATCCTCCACCTAAGTAGATACAAGCCAAGCATTCTTTAACCTTTGAGGTTTTGTTATAACACCCATAACTGTAATATAAAGCAAGGCTACAAGAGACATCTTTACGGGAGTTTTCTGGTACTTTCCAGTGTGGGGAGAGGTGGAGCCTTATCAGTTCACAAAAGAGTTTTGTGAAGAGGAAGATGTGAGTTATAAACCAATTTTATTGTATTTGCCCACTACCTCCAATATTATGGGTCAGCTGAAGAAGCAGAAGATATGCCAACACAGCAGCTTAAGACAGGCTGTTGCTCAGAGTTCCCAAGGTGGACTGATATGTATTGCAATTAACTATTCGAATGTGCTTCATGATGAAGAGCTAATCAAATATGATGGACAAAGCAACTGTATGTATGTTAATGATTTAAGCAAAGGTGAAATTGGAAGAAAGCCTACAACTCAAACATTCCACCTTTATATATTTAACTGCACTATTTCAAGGCTTTTATCAAGCAAGTGCTCAGATAGAAACAGGAGCAATGCAATTTGCAAGCAGTACTCACTGGGGTTCACCTACTCTTCCAAATAAAAATAAGGACTCTTAGGAACCCCACAGCAAACCAGTGTTTCATGTTGTTGCTACTGCAAATTTTTATTTTCTTTACTCCTATCATAATATATTACCTACCAGCTTTTCCTGACATGTAAACTCTATTAGTAAAATGTACCATGTTTCAAGTTAAATTTTCCCTGATCCTTGCACACCTTATTTTGGTTTACTGAGGAACAAATTTGAGATAGGCCAAGGAGATAGCTAAGGAGATGACCTGCTTACCTAAATGAACCTTGTGTTGAGTCCTTCAGTCCAAAAAACATAACATTCACATTTTTTCCATGAATCTAAGCATGGAAAAACCACCTTGTTTCATATTTCCACACGGATCAGGGACTTGCCATTGTATTTCAGCCCATACCCAAGAGAATGTTGGCAAAGCAGGTAATGTCCCTGCTCCAAAAATATCAGGGTTGCCTCCCTAGAGAGTCATGACAAAGGCAACATAGTTCATAGACAACTTATTTTTCAGAGGTTTACTGAGATACTCTGTGCTAAATTCCACTGATATTCAGTGGAACACAGATACTTCTGAAAAAAAGAAAGCAATGAAGTTGGAGAACAAATAATACCCATTCCAGCTTCATCCCTAGTGTACTAATGGAAAAAAAAATCATCTTTATTTATTTTTAGGAACTACTAGAATTAGCACAAAATGAAGTGTTATTTTGTGTTACCCCTCATGTTCCCGAACTAATCAAACTTCATAAGTCAACTCTGGCAGCTAGTACTCTGCACCACCATTCTCTTGCCATTGGAAGACTAAACACATTGCTGATTTTCAGTGACTTAAGTTGTGATATAAAATGAGGAACTGGGAAGTATCATGCTAATTTCTTGATACCTTTCTCTGGGTAATATCAGGCCATTTCTAAGGACCATGAGCATAAGGCCATCAGTGCCCTCCAACCTCCTCTTGCCACAGATGGCAAAGGAGCACAGCAACAGGTCAGCTGCACCTTTGGAGAGCAACAACTCTACACCCAAAGCTGGAATTACACAACATAATTGGGTTAACTTCTGTGTCTATATACCCTACTGGTTCATTTGCTCACTATAAACATCCCTCTGCTGGCTTTTATCCCCACTCAATAGCATACTGCTAACAGATAAGCTAACAAAATCAAACAGAAAAATACTTAAATAAAACAATTCTGACTCACAAGGGGCTGGGATAACCAGAGATATAGAAGTCAGGGGTGAAAAATTAACAGTGGATATATTCAGGTTAGAAATGAGAAAATGCTTCCAATATGGCAGAGGAGCAGCTTCCTGCTAACTAAAGAAACAAGCCTAATTCCACTTAAAGGTCAGAGTATGAAAGAGGTTGTATGGCACAGCTACTGTAAATAAGGCTGGACAAGCCCCCTTGGACCACTGGGTCTCATTTCTCACAAGGACAGCACTGGTGCTGGATTCTTCTGTGTACCACGTTATCCTTTCATTATGTTGTGCAGCTTCTTCTGAAATTACTCAAAGTTGTGCTTACAATTCTGAGGGCAGATCTGGGCAATTTGCCCCTAGCCTCTTACCACTGAATATGCTTCCCTTCCTCTCTCCCAACCCACAAGTTAAAGAATTAAGCTGGGAATATAAACCTCTGTGCCATATTTCCGTGGTTTAGACAGACTAAGCCAAGACACTCCCTGCCCCAGTCAAACATCTATAGCAATGAACCCATTTTGGAGTAATTTCTTCTTCTATGGAAGACACTAGTCAATGACACTGATATGTATTTTCCCTTCACATTAATTTAATTTTGAAATACAAACTAGCAAAAGACTTTGGTTGTTTCTGTATTCTTCAGGCTGCTGTGGGTCCTGAGAAGACAACAGAAGTGGTGAAATGATTATGGAACACTCAGTTTCCTTTAAAGTTTTCTCACAGAAAGCTTTAGTGGTCCTTGCACTAGAGACTGCTCACCAGACAGTTGCCATTAATTACTGCATGGGAACATTTGGCCAGATATAGACAAGATAAATTATGCATTAGGGATTTAGTTGGTTTAGAACTATGGCAGAAGTTGGCTTTCTCCCATTATGTGCTGCATGCACCATTTCAAATCCCTATGGCATTTTTACTGGCCTGACTGTAGACAGAAACAGGGAGGATTCAGTAATGAAGCTAATAGAGGACAGGCCACAAACTAAATTTAAGTGAGGGAGATAAGTAGAGCTTTGCCAAAAACACGAGCCTTGCTCTGCTATACCACACACTACCAACCTAGAGGTCATAGCAAGTTTAAGCCCACCTTAAACTTGTATCTAAAAGGAAGCCTCTGTTTCATGTTCTAGAAGAAAATTAATTTGATGATTAAGAGACAAACAGAATTATGGCCTTGCTGGCACAAACAGTAGCAGAACCAGCTGCCAGTCCTCTTGGAATGAGGAGGCATATTGCAATAAAAACCACGTATTCTGTAAGAAATCTCAGAGAACATTACTAGCAAGTTGTCTGTAACGTCTCAGATTTATAGCATGGCCTGGCTCAGAACCATTGCAATTTCACAGCTTCCTCACAACATAAGCTGCTATTAAAGTTTGAAATTCTGTCTGGGACTTTTATTCCTATTGCAGTTTATTATACCCTTTTCTTCTAGTGCCAAAAGTCCAACAGTACAATGGTATCCCTGAGTTATATGCTAAAACATGCGTGATAATCTCTAATTGAGAGCTAGAGCACCCACCTTACAATAAAGCACTTTCTGCCCATGCCACTGGGGCATGTGGGGTCCCAAGGTCAGCAAAACACATTATCTCATTCCATCTTGATATCTTCTGGCATTAAAAGAGATCGACAGATAAGAAAAGCATGTCCATAGGTAGAATAATTAATTTGTGTGGATGTGGTATGAAATAGCAACACAGTGAAGGTGGAAGAAATACAGGCAATATTCCTTCTCATTCCTTCCAAGTTGTGATGCACAAAATGTTTGTACACTACTGTTTGCACAGATAACAGCTTATCTAGATACAGTTGAACTGGTTTTAAAATGAGTTACTGACAGTGGAACAGCACAGGTTGCAAATTCTGCCAAGAAAGTGAGCTACTTTTCAGTTTATTAGGATACGGACTTCCCACTGAATCCAGATCCTTTCCCTTCAGAAAAATGAAACATTTTTCTAAGAGTAAAAAAACTCTGATCCAAAAGAAGAACTGCAGGTGATTCTTCTGCCCAAAAAGTCTTCACTTCATATACTGAAGTGAAGAAATACAGTGAAGAAATCCCCTTGTAAAGAAAGAGATTAGAGATTAATCTTTGCTTTAACAATAAAAATAAGAAGCCACTTGAACCATCTCAGTTTCATGGGTTAAATGGAGCCAGCTGTACATGTGGCCATTGTGCAAACAAAACAGTGTGTCAACTAAAAAGAAGCTATTTCTTGGCAGCACAGAAACGTGGATAGGACACTACAGTGTTGTCACAAAGGGGCAGGGAGGAATATTAGAAAAAACTGTTCAGTCACTTATTCTGACCCACAGGATACTGTCAGCAGTTCAGTTTAACCCTTTCACACCTATATCAAGACTACCTGGCTAAGGATAAAGCACAAAATAAAATCATAGAATATTTACGGTTGGAAAGGAACCCAAGATCATCCAGTTCCAACCCCCTTGCCATAGGCAGAAGAATACCGCAAACTAAAACAGGAAGACAATTGTTAAACAGTGGTATCTCAAAAACTTCTAACAGCTGCTGCCTGCTGCGTTGACTGAACTTAAGTCCCTGAATTATGTCCTGCAAAATACAGTATTTGTCCCAGGAAACATGTCTGGATTATCCCATGGATTCCACATGCACAGGATACATGCAGCTTCAATAGACATCTCCCTGCTGATGGAAGGGGGAGCAGGTATTACAGGGCTTCTATATCTCTGCGAGCAATATAGATATCATATCCTTTTACTGTATTGCTCTATAGACACCAATAAATCTACAGAACGCAGCTTACCAGAAGACTACTGTTTTTCAGAGCGACTGACCCACTGACTGGTATTTATTTGCTGAGACAAGTTCTGTGGAAAAAAAAAAGGGGGGGGGGGGGGGTGAAATCCACACTATTTCCCCTCAAGGATGACATCTTGTTGCCAATCAGCCTGCCAGGAAACCATCTGGAAACGATATCAATACCACAATCTATAGGCATCCCTCCAATGGATTAATCAGGTCAGAGTTCAATAACTGACAGCATCTTTAAGAGCTGAAAAGGATAAAGCTGTGGTAATAAGGCACAGTCAAGACCATTCCCCAGGGCCTAGTTAGTTCTTCCTCTCCTTTGGTTTTTTATTCCTTTTTTCTTTAAAGGACATACACCATTAGCATTTTTCTCCCCAACACTGTTTGGATTTAGATTCACTATTTTGGAAAACTTTGAAGTGCAAGCAAGGCCTCCTTATTTGACACACACACACAAAATGAAAAATCTTTACCATCTCATCAAATCAGATGCAAGTCCTCTAATACACAAGCCAGCAAGAGTCACAGGCTTCTGCCTTGACAGTATAGATATGAATATAAACCCTTTAAAGGTCATTGAATAATTCTGGAGAGAATAAAATGGGGCATGACAATGATTTGGAGACTGGGAAAAATATATTAACATCTATAGAGATATATTAAATATATAGACATATGTACTAATTGCAGCAAAAAAATGTACAAAGTTCAGTTAAAGATGGTTACAATGTTTCTTGGCATGCAGAGCAGATGTTATCTCAGAGAAAGACACACCAAAACCCAGTGGCTGGAAGCTGAAGCTTCCAAAATCTAAATTTGAGAGTGCATTTCTTCTAAAGCATGAGAAAAGGTAGCAAACCAGGAAGAAGATTTTGGTCTCACGTCTTTCTTTCTCAAATG
Organism: Psilopsiagon aurifrons; assembly: GCA_025447955.1. Classification (NCBI taxonomy): domain Eukaryota; kingdom Metazoa; phylum Chordata; class Aves; order Psittaciformes; family Psittacidae; genus Psilopsiagon; species Psilopsiagon aurifrons. The sequence continues at coordinate 13,701 of JAOEHY010019647.1, read as the reverse complement.
ATAAAGCGAGTAGTTTTCTAGGACATATACTCAATAACTTGTGTTGTTAAAGCATAAGACCAATGGAGAACACACACTTTTGGAAAAGCAGGGCGTAACAGCAGAAGCACAGCAAATCCCCCAAGATTAAAGAAACAAACAAATCAAACCTATTCAGTTCGATCAGTTCAGTAAAGCTCTCCAGAAAAGTATATAAATCACTGCACTGGAAGCTGTTCATTACATTGGACAAGCCATTTGGGGGCAGTGACAAGCGTTTGCACAGCAGCTGGCACAACACAACTCCAAGTTAATTGGTGTACTACGTAACTCCATAATACAAAAAGGAGCCATCAGCCCTTGTTTCGAATTTAAGTCAACCAGAACTGTTCTAAAATACCAAGTCTTGATATCAAACCTAAACTCAGGTTTTGTTTTCAGTAGTTGAGATTCAATACTTGTAAAACAGTTCAAAGCTTTTTATCTTTCTGGGAAAAAAATAAAAAGAAAAAAAATGAGGAAGAGTAATTGAATAACTTTATGATCTGGAATGGGGAAAGTACTTGTCATCCCTGTAATAAGTTTGAGGGCGATTAAAAATCTTATTTTTCAGACTACGTATTTCCAAAAGGAAACAGTTAATAGCGTCATGTCCAGTTTATAAGCATTTAAAAATCTTCTTTATCTGCAGGTAGGGTGGAATAGCTATAGAGAATAAGAAGTCAGAATCAACCTCTGAAAACTTGTACAGTTCTCTTGTAGAGCAAGAAATTAACATTTTTGGCTTGCCACAAAATTAATTAAATATGTTGAGGTAATTAATCCATCTCAGCCATCAGATCTAATATTAATGCAAGTACAGGGCAAAATCTTATATAAGCCTCCCAGAGAACTGGACTAAGACAATTCACCTAAAAATAATTCTCCAATGAGCTCCAGTAATTCTGCATATAAAGCATGCAATTTAAAGATGAGAACTTAAACATTTGATAACACCTAGAAATTCCTGTGGGTTCACTTGCATTTATAAGTGACTTTCCTGCTTGTCTTTTATTTTTTCCCCAGCACATTAAGCTAAATCAAGATTAAGTCCACAGTATAGGCAATGCAAGTGCGAGCTCCTAAACTGATTTTAGTCAGGATAAGACAACTTTGCATTCAGACATGGAATCAGGAGATTCATCTTGCTTACCTCTTTTCAGGCTTTAGAGAAGTCCTTTCAAATGCTTTTCCCTTTGATACTTCTTTATAAAGTGTTTTGAAACAGTGATGAAAGTAAGAACTACGTGTTTGACCATACCATTTGAAAAATGAACTTTCTAGTAGATATCCTGAAAATTATGCACATTGATGCATGTATTTTACAGTTAGAGAAATGAATTAATATCCTGTTAAAATTATTGATACCTAAATATCAAACAAGTGAAGCCTGGCGGGAGTAGTTACAGAACCCACCAGTCTAACTGTAAAGTAAAAAAGTATATCTAGACATAATGAGCAAAATTATTCTGAAGCCTGGCACTGAGAACAATTCGGCAGTTGCATACCTCCACAGAAGCCAATGATTACAAAAAATCCTGACATCCACTGAAGTCTCAAACGATAAGCAGTCACTCAAGAGAATAGATTAGTAGGATACAGGACTGTAAGAAGTCTTCTGTACCATGAAGTTCAGTTCCTCTCTATGACACACAACTGTTTCATTTAACATAGTTTCCCTTGCACATATTATAACAAAGTGATGAGGTGTGGGGTTTCACCACAGATGTTATCCCTGTCATCTTTGATGAAGAAACTGCTCTGGACAATTTAGCTTTTTTTTTTTTTTTAGTAACTTTTAAACCATACAACTCTACTTCGTTATTCAGTTCCTTATGTGATGGGGAACTCCTGCAAATGTTCAACAAAGTCATCACACAGATATAGCATACACATTTCCAACAGCTTTCTGGTTCAGACAGGTATGTAGTAGGCTTGAATCCAAGACCTTCAACAACAAAGCATATACACATAGCTAGATTTGAAACATGACTGGTCTATCATTTCCAGGGTAAGTAAAGGCTCAAACAGAAAAACTGCATATTTAGGTGCTTCTATTTATAGAGTGCAATGTGACTTCTATTACAGGGGATTTGATGTAGTCTAGAAAAAAAGCAAACAACAAAACAAACGGAATACTCCAGTCCTGTCCTCCTAATAAAAAGAATATATGTGACTCTACTGATAATGTGCAAAGAGAACGGTACTAGGTTTATTCAGCTATCTAGGTGTTATTGGTTAATATAAGCTTTGAGTAACTAAGCAATATTAATCAACAATGACTTCTTCGTATATCTTGTTTCAATGCTGGACTGCATCTATGAAAGCAGCCCTTCAAAGTGCACTTGTAGAGAATAAAATTCTGTACTGCCCCTTCAAATGCATGTACATGCGTTATGGAAGAAGGACAATCTTCCAGTATCTGCACAGAAATTAATATAAATACACTTCAGCTCTTGTAAACATGTCCACAGGGACCTCTCATACAACTGCAAAGTATTCTTCTTCAATATTTTTCCATGTTTGCAAAACTGGAAAAGTGAGGCTATCTTCTTCCTGGGTGCTTTAAGTGCAGAGGTTTTGAATTTTATGAAGTTAAATACGCATAAGTGCAAAGTTTTAATCATCACTGCATATACCACATGCATGCAATAGGTAATACATGCAGCACCATTAGGATACAGAACAGCTTCACATCCAGCTTGTGCCTCTCAATTTTAACAAATGGCTTGCAGAGTACTATAATACTTCTAGCTGCCATGAATCAACAACACACAAGGACATTCAGAAATACTCAGAATTTGCCCATGTGGAAAGAAAGACACTGTTAGAAAACCTGTCAAACTGCTGTATGTCAAAAGTGTAAAAGGGACAGATGGGGACAATGATAAAGCTGTAGAGAAGCTCGGTTAATTCTTTGCACCAGACTTTATTGCTAAAATCTTCAGGGAGATTTCCACACCTATTGCACTCTCTTGCAAATCCAGCAGAGAAACCAGGTCAATCTGAAGTAAATTCAGGAAATACTAGACCAAACAAGGAAGTTAGATGTTAATAGATCACTGGGAGAGAACTATGTTCACACAAGTTCTGAAGAAACTCAAAATGAGAATTTGAAGAAACACTAAGCAAGGTGTGAAGCCATCATTACAGAGAGCCTCTGTACTGAAGAACTTGTAGATCCTGCTTGCATAACTCTCAGCTACAGAAAGGGCTGTACAGGGGGACCTGGGAACCACATTATGGTAAGTCTAACTTGATTCACAGAAAAAGGGAGCACATTAGAAAAAATAAGAAAAAAGACAGAGCTTAACAACACTTTTTAAGATGGAGAGGAATCAGCAGTGCAGTATTTAGGATCAGTGCTGCGACTGGTGTTACACAGCATGCTGATCAACAACAACGCTAACTGGGAAAAAAGTTGGCAGGTAGGCTTTAGCATAGATAAATTTCAAGTAATTCATCCTGGCAATACCAGCTCTAACCATTCCTACTCAGAAGATGGAGCCATCCTTGACAGCTGTCTAAAGTCACTGGTTCAGTGCTCAGCAGCTGGCAAAAAAACCAGCAAAATATGGGTGATCATCAGAAAGAAAGCAAGACAGGGCATTTCTGCCACAGCTCAAGTGCTGTGACCTGCTCACTACATACCAAGAAAGACATCGTGATGGTAGAGGGATGCAGAAAAAGGCAGTAAAATGGAAATGGAACAGATACTTTACACAGAGAGGCTAAAAAGGCTGGGATGCCTCAGCTTGGAGTGAAGGCAGCTGATGGTACATATGGCCAGGTATAAGACAAAACCTATCAACTACTCGATGAAGAATTGCTTTTTGCCAAATCCTACAACACTAGAACAAGGCAGTACTTGCTGAAATGAGCAATAAAGCCATTTAAATACAAAACACTTGTTCACCCAGCAGGTTCCAAGCTGCTGGAATTTGTTATCATGCAAGGCTGTAAAGGCAAAGGGTGTCCATAGGTTCAAAACAGTATTAAACTCCTGGACAACAGTTCCATAAATAGATACTTAAGGGACTAAACAGGTATGTGTCCTTTAATATTCTTAATGGAGGGCTTGTGGAAACTGGAGAGGTAGGGAGGGAAATAGATCTCAAAACCAGCTGTTGAAGAATCTTCTGTTAACTTATTGGACACAATGCTGTTCTAGCTGGAACACTGAGGCAGTCTGGATGTTACTCATTTTTTAGATAGACTCAGCATTCCCACACACTGCACCACTTCCTGAGGATAAGCAGTCACCAAGATCCATCACTCCTTCAGAAAAGGACCTCCTGACACTGTGACAATCAAAATAGAATCCATTGCATGTTTTAATACAGGAATATTGTCTTAGAGATCTGCTTTCTCCCAATATGCTGACCACTGTCTCTTAGATTGAATGACAATTATCCATAAACAATGCAATAACATAAAATATATGTATAGTTGGTATTCTTCCTCCTGTGCAGCTTCTGGATTAACTCTTTTATTTCTCTACACTAACGTCAGCAAAGGAGCAAGTTGACAGAAAACAGTCATTGTCTCTCAAAGCAGTGGTGGGAGTGGGACAGGGACAGATATGAACAGCAAAGAAGACATGAAACAATTTAGTTACAGATGTCAGAGCTCTTTTTACACTTCTTCCCCTGAAAGCACCTTTCATGTCTCTAGGTATGGTACAGACAGCCATAAGTAACTACTTTATCAGTCCAGTGAAAAAAGATTTTATTTTTTAATTCATCACAAAGTTTCATTTTATAACACCATCTTTGAAGACAGTAAGTTGTTCATACCTCAAAAAATTTTAATCAGCAATGCCGTATTTCCTGGCTTGTAAGTGAAATGTAAACTTGGACAGAATTAAAAAAAACTCACAAGAAATGTAGTTTGTCTTCTAGACAATAAACCCTTTGTTTGGAGGCTCAATTTCATTCGTTATCTTATCTCTTACAGCTTTAAAAGAAAATACTTTTGTTTGGTTCCTAGGGAAAAAAAATCTGCCACACAGAAACAAAACTAACAAAGTTCAACAAAGTTAACTCTCATGCCTGCTCTTGACAGCCTGTCTCATAACTTACGCTTGTAATAAAATGAGCTAGAAAGGAGCTAGCACTGGAAAGCTATATAATGAATTCCGTTCACCACAGAAAACATAAGAGGCATGAACAGACAAAATACCACACATTTTTCTCCTTAATTTGATGAAAAGCAGGCTATGTTACTACAGTTCAGTACTCCACTACTAATAACCATACATTGCACTAAAATAGTATAGAGGTACCTGTCACACTTACAGGATGCTCACAGCGCTCACACACTGAGGAGCAGTCCCAGAAAGTTCAAAGCGGGTCACGTTAGTTGACAAAGTACAAATTATCTAAAAAACCCCCAAAACAATATGACATCAAGTACTAAAATGTATTTACACATTTATGCTTACTTTTACCATCTTAGACAAAGCAAAAAGGATAAAGTGCTACAGAGTTTGCAGTTAGAGGATATTACATTAAGCCTACGGTCAAGAGCATGCATGTGAACAAAGGAGTAAAGTCCACACTATTTTACCTGGAATATGATTTGAACATCCCTGACTTTTTCCTTGCTGTTGAGATGCTGTGCAAGTCTTAAACCTTTGCAACCTCATTTTCCGGGTGTTGTCACAGGCCAGCCAGGAACAGAGACCCTATTCCTGTTTATGCTAACCAGGACTATCAATTTAGCCTCCATACCTCAACATTCAGAGCCATAGCATGGAAATAGTTTGGAGAAGGAATATAACTTCAAGTATAACTTGAATATAACTTTGAGTTTCCTATCAGATAAAAGCTAAATAGACTGAATGAGAACTAAATACTTAGTCACCTCAGATGAGCTAGATAACGGAACAATTTCTGGCAAAATGAAGGAGCAATACTTCTGCTAAGTTTGGAAGCATTTCAACAATACCAATATAAAACAGCCTTCTAAAAAGCCACAGTGACTTTTACTCTTTTTGAGATGTCCTCACTTATTCCATAAGTAGGCCAGTACCTATGTTCAGCTTGACTTAAACATGTAACTTGAGCAAAATTCCCCATCAGGTGCAATAATGCTTCGGTCCAAGCAGGTCAGGACTTGGGCAAAATGGAGTGAGTGCTGTTGAGCCTGCCTGGGAGCATTCAGGCCAGCCATGCCCGCTGACACAGCACAGCTCCTGCCTCTCACCTGCACCTCAGTGTGAGAGGATTCCCCACCATCTCACAGCCACACCTTTATTCACAACCCACAAAACGACATTGTAACCAATGTGAGAGACTGGTTGCACAGCGCCGCATCCTGTCAGGAGGCCATGAGCCATCCCGAGCTGGTCCCATTCGGTTCCCACCGGCTCTGGCACTGAGGGGGGCCCCGCACACTACAGCCTGGTCATGGTGCCAAAACACCCGTCAGCCAGAGAAGTGCCTGGATACAAGGTGCTGGGGAAAGAACACAGTGCTGCTGAAACTCTGTGGGGTCCTCCATGGCAAAGGGGCAGGGACACCCCTGAGGGACAGTTTGCCTTAGCACTGCTGAGGTTCTATAACCTGCAGTGTTGATGATGAGGGAAAGGGATGAATAAGTGTTTATATGCAAGTTACTTCATTAACCATTTGTGGTGGTCTCGTTCCTCGATATCTCAGTTAGTGATCCGAAGTCTGTACTGATTGCCAAGAATAAAAAATTAAGTTATCTGACCCAAGCCAGTTTTGCAGCACCACAGAGGTAGCTTGCCACAAGCTTTCCTGCATGAGTATTACATGCTGTTAAGGCACATCCCTGGGAAGGGCTGAAAAAAGCACAGAATGCAAACTCTGCAACTCCTGTGGGAACGCTGACTTAATTCAGACTTAAAAACCAGACAGCCTCTTCCATTCAAATATGTTCAACTCAGAAGCACAGACATTTTCACAGCAACATGAAAAATTGCTGTACTGCAAAGAACAGGAAAATGAGTAGGAAGAAGAAAGGGAAATAAGAAAAAGAAACAAATGTTCTTCTTTCACCACTCCCCTCCTTGTGAGAAAGATGCATTCAAACATGCATAGACACAAAAGCCAACACCTCTTCCTAAAACAACCGCACACTACGTGCTCAGATATTTGCTTGCCTCTTCCTGATAGGAGGTCAGTCAGCGTTAAATACCTCCAGATGGTTTCAAGTTACAGCCAGAGGAAGTAGTACCATAAAATTCCTCACAGCCACCCAAACCATTACTCTTCTATTTTCTTCCATGTGGGGTCATCACACCCCCTCTGGAAAGCTTAGAGGTGTGATACCACTGCAGGCATCTTCAGAGAGAGCCTGACAATGGTGTATTATGAGGCTTGTTGTAACAGCCTTTCAATATTCTTAAGGTCCAGTGATTTAGAGAAGAGGGTCTTTTGTGTCTCCTGTCAGTTCCAGGAAGCTTCTGTCACTGGCATGGAGACTGCATACGGAAAAGAGCTGCTAAATAGACCAGTTAAAAGAATATAGGCCCAGTTTCGCTCCCACATTATTGAAAACCATGAATGCTGCAACTCTGTTGAGGTCAGAGGAATTGCACTGCTCTGATGCTGGGGGTGAGACACCCATGCACCAGCTGTTACATTTCAAAGCCAGGGCTCCCTCTGTCACAGTCTCACAGGCTCCGCCTGAAATGCACCCCCTGAGGCCACCAATGGCAGAATGTCAGAGCTTAAACAGCAGCAGCATGGGTACATGCAGACCCCACCAATCTAACCCACTTGCACTGCACAAAATAGTAAAGGTTTCCTGCCTCCAAAACTAGGCTGGGCTTGAATGAGTGGTTCGGAGCGCTAGTAACATTTTCAGACATGAAGCGTTGACCTCATACCTTCCTCTTCTTCTGCAAAAGGAGAGGGATGGTTATGATCATAAAAGATCTAAGGTAAATAACCTGAGTAAAGCAGGCCATTTTTAATAAATTTCTCTTTCCAGTGTATTTTAAATGCAGCCTGCTTATTGCTTCTGGTTTTTAACTTTCCTTTTGATATAAGCAACATGATAAGATTATACAGATAGTCGTTCCCTGACCTAGAACATGCCCTCACACTTTCCTTATCCAGATTGCTAAACCTTGTTCAGGAAGCATCCTCAGTGATTTCTTTTATTGTTTTTAAAGAACACTGCTTCCAAATACATGGCATAAGATAGAAGATGTGAATGAAAAATCCTTTACTTCAAGTTTTAACAAACTGCTTGTGCCATAATACTAGAATGATATATTTATTCTGTTAAGAGACATCTTCATAACAGTTACTGCAGAAACTATGATTATGTAACTATGTACACTTTATAATGGAGTACTAAAGAATGTATCCTCATTATTTGCACTGCACATTTACATAGTAAATGAAAGTGTGACAGCCACTAAGTAGATGCGGAAAAATCTCACATGCCTATCTTACCTTGTTTATCTGTTGTTTTACACCATGAGTGTTTATAAGTTTCTAGTACATATGAAAACCACATCACCTTGAAACCAAATGCAACATCCTAAGCAGAACTAACAGCTGTTAGCTGTAGTTCCTTTCACTCATACTGCCTGCAAAACACAACTCTTACAAGCCATAAAAGCAAACAGGAAACTTGCCATACTTCCAGGCAGATAAGAACAGCTAACTCACAAAACCGAGGATCCTTTCATTATTGGAACAGCTCAGAGCATGTTTATGCCAGACCAAGCACCACTGTGTCTCTCCAGCATTCAAATCCTGATCCTCTTTGTAAAAGTATTTGCAACTCAGTCCTTGGTCTCCCCATTACCCACTCACACCTTCATATTTAAACTGAGTTTCACAATCAGGATAGTGATTTTTTTTTGCCACTTAGCAGCATTTCCCACTGAAAGCTGAATTACACTGGTTTAAACAGTTTAGAAAAGATCTTGGAATGAAACTACAGGCTTGGCAATCAAATTATCCTTCACTACACAGTTCATTTTAGGCACATCTTTCTGTATAGACATCATCCTGTCATTCTGCAAATACCCCAAATCACAAGACAGCTGAAAAATAGCAGAAGCAGCAATACAAGGCAACTCATAAAAATAGTATTAACCTGCTGCGCAGCAATTAGAAAGAAACTGCAGTTGGCATGTAAGATGGCACATGCCATCACTCACTTTCCTCAGCCAGGAAGTCTGCAGCTTCAAACCACCTGTGGACTCTCAGCAATTACCACAGATCTCCAGGAGGAGCAGCAAATGATGCAGGTGGCAACTAGACCATCTCTTCCTTCTCCCACAGGTTATATCTTCTGCTTTCAAACAGAATGTGCAGTGTGCTTAAAGCCCTGCTTGATGAAGAAAACAACTAAAAAACAATCCTTGGTGACAATTCTACATTTTATGGCACATCTGCTGCATCACAAGCCCTAAAAATGCTTTTGGCACCAAGAATCCTGTACATACAAAACAGTCCTTCAGTCTAACTATTTAATATGCCATCAGCTGGTCATGGTTTGGCAAGCAAATTAATTAAATCCAATTACAGCAGAGGTGATGAAGTCAAGCTGACTCTTACTGAAGAATCATCAGCAAGAATCTCCTCAAAACATAAGACACTGCAGCTTGCTAGACTTATTTGGAGAGCTGATACACCATAGTGAAGTTTGCAATGCTCAGACTTGTTATAACAAAGGTAAGTGCCAAAATACTGCTTTGCACCAGCAAGTAGAAGTGGAAAGGGATTCAACAAGAACACACTTTGTAAAGGACTCTAATCCTAAGAACTTAATTGCCTTTAGCAAGAGCTGCATCACATTGCTTTCTCAAAAGCAATTTTATCTGCAACTTGATGCTCAGAGCTACAGGAATGAATGGAGTGGGGGTGGAAAATAAACTGGGGGAACCAGTGAGAGAACTAAAGCTATCAGTTTGTCTGATATATAAGGGATTGGTATGTGCAATGCCTGATCTACACATCTGATGACTCTGGAAAACTCCCATAGAAGCAAATGGAAACTGACTCACATCCAGACTCTTTAAGCACCTACAGAGGCAGGGAAATTTGTTGTTGAATTACACACCTGTATTTATACTTCAGTATTTATGTAGGAGTGGCCTTCTACATTGAGTGAGCCCCTATAGATCAGTAGAAATTTGAAGGTACAGCCAGAGTTTGTTTCTTTTCCCTGTCTGCTTATAATGCAGCATTCCCAAATATTTTACAATATGTTAACCCCAACCCATTGTTCCCACATAAATTGAAAACTCAAAAGTAAATAATGCACCAAGCCTCTTTAATTAAATAAGGAGTTTGGGGGAGGAGTTTCTGCAGACCCTTTTAAATCTTAAAGCCTGCCAACTGGATGAACAAAAGGTAGATTAGGCTCACATGATAAATCTCAGTAAATCTAAAAAGCCTTTGTTAATAAGTCACTAAGAGATTTCTCCCACCCCCCTAGAATTTCTCTTCACCAGAAGTGAGAGTCAAGATTATTTTAGCAGGTTTGGTTTCCAGCAGCATTAAATGGGTATATGCCTCATGGAGCTCTAATCTCCTCATTTCTAAAGGGCTCAATTCTCCTTTCAGTCCTGCTAAAGGAGAACCAGTTGTTTCTAGCTTTTATGTAGGGAGCAGCTGCTGAAACTTCAGAGGCAAAAAAAGTTTATGAAATTGGGCAAGATCATAGGAAAATTAAACTGAAAATCTATGTTGCTTTAATAGCAACAACAGAGGTATAAAAGTATTTTCATTTTTCATTTTGGTATTTCTTTCATGTAGCAGGTTGCAAATGAGCCTTTAAGGTTTTCATTCATAAGTTAGTGTTCAGTAGCTTGTTCACAGAAGCAAATGACCTGTTAGTCTAGCAATTAGTATACTCTCCTGTTTGCAGTGAGGCTTAATGAAGACATTATTAGAGACAGACCTCACTGAAGCACATTCAATATACCTTTTGCAATTGTTCAGCAAAGACCCAGATTTTAGTAAAACCAATACAATAACCACAGACAACATAGGTGACATTTAAAGCTGTGATAAATTTTTAAGAAATCCAGATCCTATGTGGAACCATCTGGCTTCACTAACGACTTCTTTCCAATGTTATAGATTAATCATATCTTTTCTGTGTGCAGTGCTGAAATCCAAACAACATATGTAATCCTAATATACATCATGGAAGCGTTTCCACCAGTTAAGGGAATGAAGGCAGCTGTACAAGACTTGCTGAGATTCTGCCTGAAACAGTGGAAGCCACTGTCGTCATTCAGGCTCAGAAAAAGTTTTGAAAGTCCATTGCAACAGATAAGCAACATGTTTGTAGAGCAATGAGAGAAAAGATATTCAACTTTCCAAATGAGGGTTAAAAATGATCAATTTCACATCAGAAGGGTATTAATCAGTCAAGGAAAAACAAACAAACCAGCAAGCAAATAAAAAAACAACCAGAAACTACCTTTGTTACCCCCTAACTCATATCTGTGGAATAAAGTTTGGAAAAGCTTTTGAGCACAGTTCTAAACACAGCAAAAGCAAACAACTGCAATACGTTTGACAAGTTTATGAAGGAGAGGAGATGAGCCTTTCACCAGGATGAAGCAGTCCAGGGTCCCTTCCCGCCCATCCTCAGGCCTGAACCCAAACTACCTAGAAGAGTCCAACAACCATAGACTGTGGTTCCCAGTTCTCCAGAGTCTAACCAAAAACATTAAACCTCTCCCTACATGGCTCTTAAACAAAGCTTCTGAGCACACTTTCTGGATTTAGACATCCACAATTTTAAGACGCAGCATTTGGAACAGATCTGAACTCTATTTACATCTGCATTTTGTTTTAGGAGGGCTCTGAAAACAATTTGTAGCTGTTGGTTTATAGCTTTTCTAATACAGTGTGTTTGGCCTGCGTAAGGATATTGGTATGGATTTTGATTGACTGTAAAAATCCGATCATCGCCCAGAGGAAGTCCTAATAATCTTAAAGGAGGAGTCAGGGAGAACTCAAACCAGACCAAACACTGGTGAAAAATCATGTGTCTGTTAGATTTAACTTAAGGCAATAACAATATGTAATCACTGCTTATTTCAGACTTTATAAATTCCCTTTCATCATTATACAAGTGAACCAACAGAACTTCGCTGATTTATTTCCTTCATCCTCCTTTGCACCATGTAGCAAGGCAAACTAGAGCTGTGAAGAGATGCTTGCAACAGTGAAGTATCAGATTTCTAACTTTCTTTGCAGCAGACCTTGTAAGATTTCCCTACAAGACCAATAAAAATTGGGTCAGTGATGTTAACAACTGTGTGGCTCCCACATTTATACAAAATCCTAGCTGTGATACATATTAAGCCAGGTATTTTCTTTCTGCTTATGTCTCTCTAAAAAGGTTAAACACCATTAATGTAACGCGTGCAGCACAAGACCTGCTGCCTCCACTTCTAATGGATGGTCCTCTGGTGGCAAGCATTCACCTACTACAACCAACAGAGTCCAGTTCCCACTGAAGTTAGAACACTTTTGTTGTAGTGTTAGAATGCAAAATGATAAGGACAAGTGCACCAGGGAAATGTTTTATATGAGCACTATGCTACAAACTACACCATACAGTGATTAGCAACAGAAAAGTACTATAATTTGAGAAAACAGAAAATATTGTGAGTATGTGCTAGATGAAAATTAACCGTTTGTGCCATCTGACAGTTATTAGTAAATTGAATTCTGGTTTAAAAACAGAAGGCTCCTAAAATGTGCTCTTATAGCCTAGTTCCAGGAACATCTCAGCCAATATGAAGTTGCACAGGAAGACACAACCCGTATTTGGCAAGTAATAATGCAAGTCATTAGGAAAAAAAATACAGAAGTGTAGGAAGTAGGGGGAAGGAGACAGTCATTCTGTTTGGGATTTAAAATGTTAGAGGAATTACTCCTCTCCTTACAGCTTCACTGACAGAAATGGCATTTCCAGCACTTCACTAAGAGGTGGTATCATTTTGAAGAGTCTTAGTGAGGAACACACCTTGTAACTCCATGCTCATCCTTCATAGAGTTCATCACTCAGAAACCCTCAGAAGCAGGATGTGTGGAAGCAGATATATGTATTTATCCTCTCAGCTGTTCCCTTTGTAGAGAGCATAATCTAGGCTTCAAAACACTTTAAATTCTATTTCTGACTTGGGATGAAGTATCCCAATGAATTTAATCTGCAGAAGAAAAAACTGGGAATACAAAGTACCGATAAGCTTTAAGACAAAGACTCTTTCCCATCACTTTTCATTCCTGGTGTCCAGCCCCTGCTCATCTGCCATGCCACTCCTTCCAGCTTGAGCCCACAGAGCAGTGCCAGGACAGAGGGCCAGATGTGCACATATAGGAAAGAGGATTATATGGCAAAGAGTCCCCAAAAGCATATTGCTCCATAGCCTGAAAGCAGCATGCAGAGAAGTGATTTCACATCCTCTCCCACTCCCATAAGTTCATGATTTTAAGCAGTTACCTCCTTTTTCCATCCTTATGCAGGATGTTGAAGTGGTGTCACCAGGATTAATCCCTGAGACCCTAAGCACGTTATGCAATGCAGTACGAATTGCTTTAAGAACCTCAGAAGTTAAAAAAAAAAACAACAACAAAAAAAAAAAAAAAAAAACAAAAAAAAAAACCAAACCAAAACAAAAAAACCCACCAAAAACAAAAACAAAAAACCAAAAACCCAAACCCA
>JAOEHY010019644.1:16052-36205 GCA_025447955.1 Psilopsiagon aurifrons | reverse complement strand
GCATGCTGAGGCACATGAAGAACAACAAGGTGGTTGGTGACAGCCAGCATGGCTTCACTAAGGGGAAATCCTGCCGGGCCAATCTGGTGGCCTTCTATGATGGGGCTACAGAACTGATGGACAGGGGTAGAGCAGTTGATGTCATCTCCCTGGACTTGTGCAAAGTGCTTGACACTGTCCCACATGACATCCTTGTCTCTAAGATGGAGAGACATCAATTTGATAGGTGGACCACTCGGTGGATAAAGAACTGGCTGGATGGCCGCACAGGAAGAGCTGTGCTCAATGGCTCAATGTCCAGCAGGAGACCAGTAATGAGTGGTGTCCATCAGGGATCAGTGTTGGGGCCGGTCTTGTTTAACGTCTTTGTTGGTGACATGGACAGTGGGATTGACTGCCCTCAGAAAGTTTGCTGGCGACACCAAGCTGGGTGGTTCAGTCGATACGCTGGAGGGAAGGAATGCCAGGGGGGTTGGAACTAGATGATCTTGAGGTCCTTTCCAACCCTAACTATTCTATGGTTCTATTTCTTGTGTGTAGCCCTTGTTGACTGGGATGTAGTGAGCAAGGTACATCTCTAGTGGGGAATTTTAAAAAGAAAAGAAATTAAAAAAAAATCAGAGGTTGTGCACTATCAAAATGTTTATTTCTGGTGACATGTTTCTAATGTTGCCTAATCCACTGTTATTCACCATACTATTTTTTAACTCTTAAGAGCTGGCCTTCTGTGGCTGTGTTGTTGTATTCATTAATTGTAAGTGAACTGGTTAAAATGCCACACTTTCTAAATTGAGTATATACTTGCTCTAGTCTTTGAAAATGGTTTCTAATAATTTTTAAATGGCTGTGATCTGGGCTCATTAAAGGGACTCAATTTTCTGTATCTGAAAAACATTTTTGGTATTTCATATTTGTGGGGAAAAAACTCTACCTCTGCCACTGAGATGCATGTCATAATCTTATAGATGAATAATCAAGAGAACAGAAATTCTGAGCCCTATTCCAAATTTTCCTACAAGCTTTTCAGCATTACTTATTCAGTCATTAGCCATACCTATGCACTCTTTGATCTTCCGTCTTCAGCTAATTGTTTGGTGTAAATTTTACAGTATAGATCAGCTACACAGATGGCTTTGGTCATTTCAAATAGGCAATTCTTTTATCGTCTTTATAAGAAAAAGGGAACATGATAGGCTTCCACTAAACAGTAACTTTTTTTCTTTTTCGACATTGGTACTTCATCATGGTCCATAAAGTTCATTCTACATTTCTGCCTGGTTATTGCATTGCTTTACTACCAGTGAGCTGCAGTCTTGGACACCTGACTTGGTGCTTCTCAAAAGAAGAGGTATTTTCTTGCATGCCTTTCTCTCTCTATTTTTTTACTTTGTTTTATGATCTTTGTTGCAGAGCTAGGGGGAAGTAGTGTTTTTATGCTCTGAGAAAGATGAGTCAGGTGGAATATGTCTTAAACTCTGAAGAGAAGCTGCTTCATGATGCCTCTTTTAAGCTGTGGGCTAGATACATTGGGTGTACATGTGGTGTTGGGAAATTTGTTACTGCTCTGTACTATGCACTGCTTTGTGCTCCTGCAGTAATGTGTTAAAGCAGAAAAACTGCTGATGTCTCTATGCTTCTACTAGAATGCAGGATACTGACATATCCTGACAGGATACTTGGCTTCCCTAACAAGTTCTTCATGATTTCAAAGCATAGATGTCTAGAATAAGTTGCTTATGTTTCTCATAAAATCTGGTTTCTAATAAAAGCAGGACCCTTTGTTACTTCTCTTCTTTTGGCATACTATAATGTTTTCTGGGTTGCTGTCCAAGGCAATGGGAACTCTGGTGCCTCTCCAAGCGATGCAGTAAGCCTGCAGGTGAATGGTAATTGCAGTGAATGAAAGGTGTAGCATCATTTGGAATATTGCATAGAAACTTGTTATTCCTAGGCATGTAATGTGTTCAAAGCAATGACCTCCTTAGGCTGCATATTGTTCTCAGTTGGGATGTCTTAGCCCAGCCAGCACAGGCCAGTGATACAGTGTGGAACAGCTTTGGTCTGTGCTCCTGATGGAGGTGGGCACTGATAGACCATATGCTCTTACTCAGTATATAGTTCTCTTGGGTCATGCATTTGTTGCAGTAGACGAACATGGTAAAGGAATATTTGGGGGAGTGCGGGGTGGAGGTGGAGTGTTCATTGCGTTTTGGCACAGGTAGTCTCTGAGATCAATCCTTGTTCTCACTATGCCCAGTAATAAATGCATTTAATGCAAATTATTCTAATCCAGATAAATGTTTCTGCTGGTCTGGTCCCAGTGCTATCTTTCTGAAGTAGCTTAGTGTCTTGTACAAGGCTCACTTCCCTGCTGTTTGTCTCTAGATGTTATAGCAATGGTGGCCCTTCTCAGCAGCAGGTTTTATGGGTATTGATGTGAAATGAAGGAATGGGAGGGCAGTTGCTCACTCTCAAGGAGAACTGAAATATTGGGTATGTTCCTGTGTGGCAAGTTTTCCAGCTAGTATTAGGGTCTATATGAAGAGATAATTAATTCTTCTAGGTTGAAGACAGCTTATTTATGCCTTATGGTACTTCTATACCTGTGCAGTGGGCCTGCAAGAAGCTTTCTTACAATTTCAGTTTCACTTCTTTAATACCAGGTTTCAAGCTGTTGGACTAAACTAAGAGGTTTGGGGCAGCTTTATGTGCAAGAGCTGCTTGCACTGACAGGGGTGAATAGAGACTTCACTCTACCTGCTGTGAGGTATTGTAGTACATTTTGTGAAAGAATGAATAGAAGGCTTATTGATTTCTTCAAGTCAAATAATGTAAGGTTCTTTGTGTAAACTTTGTGTATTACATTGCTTTCATGTGCTTATAAATAGCAGCTGTTTGTCCTGTATGTGAATTGCCAGAGAAATGGCAATGGGAACTATTTAAATGCTTTACATGACATTTTGAAAAAAAAATCTAAGAAAATACTATTTCACATGTAAGTGCTGAGAAATTGGAACATTTTTAACATTATTGGAATAAGATGTGGTTCTCATGTTGAAAATGGTTCTAAGATTTAAAAGAAAATAGGACAAAACAGTGTGCACAAAGATGAATTAAATACACTGATGGAAAAATGATGGGGGCAAAATGTTGATAGAATTTTACAAATTTTGTGATGGCAACTCATATGCTTTTATCACAGTATCTGAGAATTTTCATCTTTCTCAAACTGAGTTGATAATGAAGAGAACTGTTAGCTCTCTTTGCAGAATTTGTTATTCATCTGCCTCCTGGATACCCAGTGCTCTTTCCAGATACCTGTCTCCCCGTCCTATTTGCTTTGAGCCTTGGCAGTTTTCTAGGGAACTCTTCAAAGCTGTGGTAGAAAAAGAGAAGGTTGAGAGCTAATCAAGCTGCTCTTTCTTGTGTTGTCTTTCCCCCTTTTTTCAAAGTCTTTATAGTTGAAGATTTATACAAATCTATGTGCAGTGTGATGTGGTAGGATGGAGCATGTGCTAGAAAATAGGTCCCTTTCAGCTCAACAGTCTGTGCCTATAAATCAGGATTTGTACTGTAATGTTCATCCTACCTGCATTGGCATCAGCTGGTCTTTGTTCCACAACTGAGTCATAAAGTGTCACTTCAGGCATGAGCAGAACAGATTGTGAGTGCAGTCTAAGTTGGGGGTGGGTGCAGGAGAGTTGTTTTATGCTTTGAGGCTAATCACCTAAAAACAGTTGTTAATGTCAATCTACAACATTTTTCATAAATGCTGTCATGAAATTTAAAAAATATGTTTTTCTGTAATCTCTGTGTACTCTCTTCAAGCTGCTAGGAGAGGAAGGGGTAAGTTTAATTATTTCACAGTGCAATTTCCTTGCTAAATGCATCCAAATTTGCCTCCTGCTTGGAAGGCAGATCATGGCAGAGGATTTTTTAATGCCAGTCCTGGATGTTTTCCATTTTCACAGATTTAGCTGAATTTTACATGTAACTGTGCAGATATGCAGCCTTTGGAGTGATTGGATTCTGAGCCCCGAACCATTAATCTAATACAAACAGTCTTGCGGCCGAAGATTTTTCATAGATCTGCAATTGAGTATTGAAGAAGGAGCTACTTTGGGTGTCTGCTTTTCGCTTTTCTGAAACAAAAAGATTTAAAAAAACCCCAAAAATATGCTTGTGACTTGTGTTCAGAAAACAAGAGTTCATTTCAGCATTTGATATTCTCATTGCTAGAAGACGAACTTCCTTTTAATGTATGTCCTTAAACATTGTATTTGATGAAACTGGAAAGCATATTTCAGAAGTCATGATCAAGAGAAGTCAGATAGTGCAATTCAGAGAAAACTGTTGCAATCGCTCTACTAGAACGTTTAACATAGGCATCAGAATCTTTTTGCCCAGGGCTTATAATAACTTATTTATGTGAGTAACTACCAGAATTTTGGCACCTAACTGTGGCACCTATATTAGGAGCATTTATTAAATGAGTAGAGAATGTTAGGAGCTTTGAGAGACTATTCAGATCTTGTAACTGAAGCACTCTGAAGTGCTTGTTTGGTCTGCCTTCATCGATTATACAGGAGGATGAAAGTGTTTGTCCTTAGATGATTATAATGCAGTCTGATTCTTCCCTGCTCTTTTCTAGTGTTAGCTGTGCTTGAAGGTGCAAAGCATGGTATGTGTAAGGGATTTCATTGTGTTTGAAAGGCATAGGAATAAGACTCAGGTTAGCTTTAAATTATAAGTGAAAGGCTGTCAGTTTGAAAACCATCTTTATTAGCTAAGTCACAATTTTCTTTGCATATGTGAGTAAAAAACAAATAGAACAAGGCTGGGTTGGTTTTTTTGGTTTCTTTTTTTTTTTTCTTTTTTTTTTTAACATGCATTTTAGCATTATTTAGGCTTCTAGAAGCCTTGTCAATGTTCTGAAGACCTCTGAGCTCAACAGCCGGGATCCAATTGCTGCCTTGTCAAGGCAAAAATGGTACCCCGCTTATCTTGTTCTAGATGTCATACTGATGATTTCTGCTTCATTCACTCACATTTACTTATAATATATCTGATTTTATTTTAACCTTATTGTAAACGCACATCTTGCTTTCTTGTTCCCCTGTCAATTTTCCGTAGCAATTAAATAAGCAAGATGTACTATGAAGAATCCAGGATGAGCAGTTACTGTAAAATGTAGTTTCGAAGTATACCGGGGAAAAAATAAAATCCTAATTGTTATTTTGCTGTCAAATATGATGAAGCTGTTTATATTGGTATAAGAGATAGTTTATAATATATAAGCATCAGTGATCTGAAGGAGGGGGGAAGCACATGATACGTAATTATATATCCTTAGCATATGCCAGTAACAAAGTTCACTCAAGTCAGGTGAATTACTGATTCATGATACTGAATTGTAGCAGCTAAAGCCAAGATCTTCTCATATGAGCAGATGAAGGTATCCAAGAGATTTAGATAATCACTGAAGGAGTCTTCTGGAACTGAATGTTTGTGGTGGTGGTGGTGTTTTTTTGGTTTGGATGTGTGTGTGTGTGTGTGTGTGTGTGTTTCTTTCCTCCCTCCAGAGCTCCTGAGGCAGCAGAGTTTCAGAGTTCTGGAGGAATGATGCTCCCCTAATATTTTACAAGCATAAACAGGATTATTTACCTGAATCTTAGAAACAGACAGTACAGCTATGGAGATAATGAACTGTCTAATGTGGTCCTTGATGAACATAGGAGAGATATAGATCTAAGACAATTAGTATGACTTTGTGACAGACAGCAAGTGTTTAACTTTATAAGATATTCTCACTCAATTCCAAGTTTGGCTAAGTGATTAAGAAACTATTAAAATAAAAGCCTCAACATGAGGAATTTTTTAACCCAGACTGTAAGAAAATTTAAAAGAAGAATATATCATGCAAAATTAACAAGGCTTGCATTACGTGGCTAAGTAGTAGTTTATGATAATCTAAAAATGTAATTTTAAATAGAAAATAACTGTACTTGAATAGTTTTAGATTCCTGAACATATTGGTAGCAGGTGATTTGAGCA
Organism: Psilopsiagon aurifrons; assembly: GCA_025447955.1. NCBI lineage: Eukaryota > Metazoa > Chordata > Aves > Psittaciformes > Psittacidae > Psilopsiagon > Psilopsiagon aurifrons. The sequence goes on along the minus strand of JAOEHY010019644.1, from coordinate 30,151 downwards.
ATAGTGAAATTAACATTTAATCATTACTTGTATTTACAGATAATCTCTAGAAAAATTAGAGAATACTAAATAGCCAACACAGGTCCTAGCCTTTCTGTATCATTTGGGTAGCTTTATTCAGTCAACCACACACATTTGTTTGAAGGCATTTAGCTTTGTCATGATCCAGTAGAAGTTAAGCACTTGAGGACAGGAACAGAGTTCTGGGAAATAGTTATGAAAAGAGAGGATGATTATGATGGCTGATTGCTTATTGCTCATGATTTTTCAGGGTGTAATTACCCTTAAAGCCCTTATTCTAATCTTGGTTTTAAAAAAAGAGAACTAGCAGCTTCAGTAGTTTCTGTATTTGACATAGATATGAGGGCAGTTGAGATCATCTGCGTCCCAAATGTAAGTAGAAAGCAGGAAAATTGGTCAAGGTTAATAAAAAATGCTTAAATAATCAAATGTATGTTTACTGAGCCCTGTCAATTTATCTTAAGGGGCTGCTTTAGATGCTTATGTAGTTTTGTGGGACAAATATTTTAAATAAAATTTCCACTTTTTTTTTTTTTAACAAACTTCAATTTCACAATTTGATGCTATTTTTTCTGTAAAAATTGCTCTAAAAAACAAAGCTGCAAGAAAAAAGTTACATTATTTCAAGTAACAAGTTTGCTTTTCTTCAGGAAAATGGGCTTAGAAATACTGAAAGCAATAGATAAACCATATCCATGTTATTCAGTGGAGCCAATAATGATGAATTATGAGAAATACACATTTCAGCTGTTTCATTCAGTACCTATGGTATTCATTTATTGATCTATTAATGAAGAATAAGAAGAGCAGACTAATAAGAAAGGAAGAAAATTAACTAAAATTGAGCCAACCCAGCCAGAAAAATGGCTGATTCCTGTTATGAAACTTTAATAATTAAACTATAAGCTTCATGATAACTGTGACTTCCTGAATGTAACCAATCAGTGGCAGTGTTCCCAGTTCAGATGCGAATGCAGCCTACAGAAATTGAGTTGTTTTGGCCTTGCCAGAGACTAAGTGTGCTACCATGTTTGACTAGTTGAAGAGAAAAAGCTTTTCTGTTTTGTGCAAACTGTGGCACATTTTATACCTTAAACAACGTAATGATGTAGGGGTTTTGACTTCTTCATTGTGGTGAAGAATTGTGTCACTTCAATGAACATCAAGCTGGCTTGATTTTACTTTCAGATTATCCATGAAGGTCAAATTTTAGTAAAGATTTTCAATTACCTTTTGATGTTTAACTTGAATATTAGCAAAATATTTTAAGTTAAAAAAGTTGAAGTTCAAACTTTTCTATTTAACCTTGTGGCAGAGTGTGTAATCTCTGTGATAACAGTTCTACTCTTAAACTGGATGCTTCAGCACGGAAGTGTTTATCTGTAGTTGAATAAATATTCACAGCAGGGAAAAAACTGTCCATGATTTATTGTGCAAATAAAATCCAGTCGCACAGTTAAATGCTCATGAATGGACTGAAAATTATGTTTATACAAAGGAAAGGCACAAACACTCTGCTTCATGGACCTCTTGCTTAAGCTTTTTACCTCCTGAGGGCCACAAGCCATGAACTGGCACTTTGAATGGAAAGATAATTTATTTTCAAGAAGTAAAAATGTAAATTAAAGATGAGATTCTGTTCCTGATTATGGCAATAAATGTAATGCTGAGAGTGACCCATGATCAAAATCATGTACTGAAATAAACCTGTATCATGGAGCGCAGTAGTGATATCACCAGTCCCTCTCTCGGGTGGGAGGATCTTACTGCCCATGAAAGATGGGGAATAATGTGGTCCATGTAATTTGTTATTCATTGAACATCCTTATGAAAATAAAAGAGTTGTTAAAATAAAAAAAAATTGTGAGTTGACCCAAAAGATTGCAAAGTGCGAGTAAGAAAACCTGGAAAAGCAGCAATTTTCAGCAAGTTGCTTAAAAAAAAGAAAAAAATCTGCTCCAAACAAGAACAAAGGAGGGGGAAAATGCTTTTGTGGGGACTAGGGGTATGGCCATTTAAATTGGAATGTATGTGCATTTATATAGATTCTGAAGCAACATTCTAAATGAGCTCCCAGCTTGTTTTCTAATATAAAATGTGAAAATATAATTAAGTGTTCATGTCTTCATTAAAAATGAGAACCAAAAAAACCCCCAAACAAACAAAAAAAAAAAAAAACCATAACAAAAAAACCCTAGCTGGCTGAAGATAAAAAAAAAGAAAAAACACCTTTGTTAAACATCTTAAACATCACTGCACTGGATTTATTTTTGTTAAGGAATTAAATCTGTTTCTGCCAAATGGTTCAGTCAGCTACGTGGAAATTCTGTATTACCGTGGAAACGAAATCGTAAAGTGTAATTGTCAGGTTTAAGGAATCTAATGAACAATATGATGTTTTTTTTGTCTTTCATTCATTTTCTCATTTCTTCCTAATTAATTTCATGATTAAAATCTGAGTGATGATTTGTATTCAAGGTGGGATGCTAACATAAAGAGCAGAGTCAGAGGTGAAATAGATCATTGTTTAAAGTTGTACCAAGTTGGTTGTTTTCCTCTTATTTAATTATTCTGGGGAAATTTGGATGATTTATTTTACTTTGTGTTTGTGGTGACTCAGAAAGACAGAACACTAATTTCGTTGGGCTGGACATACTTTATATTAAGAGCAATAATACGAAATAACTGCTTTCAGGGCTTTAGTTATTGACAATGGAAGAAAAAAAAAAGGTTTGGTTTGAATATTAAATCTTTCAGGGTTCCTGGCCTTCTCTGTTTTTTGGTTTAGTGATTGCAATAATGTTTTGAAATATGACTACTTGCCTAGAGGCAAAGAAATGTTGCTGGGTAGTTGGTGCTTTTCTAGACCAGGGCAATTACTTATTATTTCCAAGTTTCACCGTTGCTAGTAATCATCTGCATTTATGTCTGCCTCTAAAATAAGGCAATTTCTGTTTTCATTCCATAGCCACTGCTTTATATAAAAGTAGTTGCTGTAACTTCACAATGGTTTCTTTTATCTGACATATCATTTATGTAGCTTTTTATTTACTGGTTGCAGTGGCTGGCTTCCGACTAAGTTTCTGTTAAAATTTATATTTGGTTCTGGATTTTCTACTCACTTCTTCCCCTGACCCCTGATATGGTTCATAATTTCTTACTTTTCTCATTTTATAAGAGCAACAACAACAAAAAAAGGTAACTGCAAGGCTAGGGGGAGTAAATAAGTTACTAAACTCTTGCATGGAGTTGAGTATAGATTTGACTGTTGGTTCTCCAGCATCCTCTTTTTATCTGTCTTCAGTTTGTATTCTTCCAGGCGTAATGGTGAGGTTCCTAAGAATGTTGCTGTAGATCTGGGAACAAAATTGAGGAAAGTAATCACATCCTGCCTAGCCCAGTAGATTATCTTGCTTCCTAACAAAGTTAGCCTGTACTCAATGATGGTCTCTCCAGCTTTAAAGTTCTCATAAGTTAAAATATATGATGACATGTAAAAGGGGTATGAATAACAAACACGTAAGATGTTGTTTGCCACTTACATAAACAAAGAGAACGACATTCTTTCTCAAATAGTCTCACTCAAAAATGTGTGACAGAAAACTATCTTAGCACCAGGAATGTGAAAATCCCAGCTCTCCCAAGAAGCTATTCAGGGTATAGCAGGGCTTTACATGATGATATCCTGCACACATCAGAACCAAGTAAATGACAAGATAGATATGGTTTTAAACTTTTGCAGTTACAATTTTCTCAAACATCAGGAAAAGTATTTGCAGGCAAAGGGGAATGAAATTAATTTTTCAGCTGTGTAACAGGATTTTTCTTGATGTGAAATAGAACTATATCCCACAGTCATGCAATTTACTTGTCACAGGCCTATACTACTTTCATTCCTTAAGTTTTTATTTCCTGGAATTGCTTTCAGAATGTATGTTTTACTGGAACTGTGTCATTCACTGAGACCTACTTTTCAATGTAGCACTTAAAAACAAAGAAACTCAAAAAAAACCCCCCAAAAATCAAGCAACCCCCCAAAAAAAACCCCAAAAGAAACAAACAAAAAAAAACCCAAAAAAATGCTATATAAATAAACAAAAAACTCAAAACAAAACAAAAAGAAACCACAAGCATGTCTTCCTCAAAAAACCCCACCTCAAAACCCCAAAATAATGAAAAATGGGAAGAGGCGAAGATAAATCAGCATTGAGAAGTAGGGATACTGCATCAGTAATATCTTATGAAATAGTAAGGTTTTCCTGTGTACTTTAGTTAACTTTTTTTTTTTAAGGGGTGTGTGTGAATTTGCATAGACTGTGTTCACAATGGAACTCGTATCTCTTAAGCCAGCTGCATCTGGACATCACTTATTTGTATTTGTGCTTTACCTTACACATTAGTGGTGTGTTGTTCACACTAGTGAAAAACACCACTTTTGAAATCTTTCTTGATCTTGAGTCAATTCTATCTGCTGTCTGTGGTGGGCTGGGGGAGAGAGGAATAATGATTCTAGCGGGATGAATCCGGAGTCCACTTGCTGCCTAAAAAACAGCCCAGAAGTTGGAGAGCATGTTTTCAGGTTCAGGTTTTGTTGCAAATGATTGAAATCTGTGGTGTTTGTACAATCACAAATTTCTGTTTAGTAGGTCACTGTGAAAAGCCTAATGCAATATTCGGTAATACAGTTATCAGGTGTTTCAGGTAATTGTTCATTCGAGTAATAACTACATAGATAAGGTGTAACTTCTCACAGCCATTTTCTCTGAAATGAAAATATTAGTAATGCCCCAGCCTCCCTCACCTTTGCTGGTGTAAAGGTCTGTGGAAATATTTTGAATTAACCTCAGTCAGCTCTTGGCTCTGTGTTGCTTTTAGCTTATAGGCAAGTTATATAGCCTTCCACCTCCTCAGGTGCTGCGTTTGAAATATTCCCATAAGGGTGCCAAGATCACTGGGGCTGCATTGAAAAGCATTTTACGAGAAAAACTAGCTAGAGTATGTAATGGCATTGTTATGCAGTTTCATGCTTCTCAATAAGGATTGGCATCTTTTTATCAGACTGGTCGATTCTAAAAGCATTCAGTAAATGCTCACTTTTGTGACTTTTATTTAAACCCTTCTAAAGATAGCCTTCCTTAACCATGTTTTCTGTTTCAAGGAAACTGGTAGTGTGGCCTTTGTATTACCTTGTGGTTTAATAAGTTGTACATTTATAATATTGACACTTAATTAGTTAATGATACCTTGATCAAGTTAGATAAATGGATTGGAACAATGCTGTATTCAATTAATTTTCATTTTCAGCCAGTTGCTATTGCTACTCATGCTTGTAATTCAAGATGTGATTTTGTGTTAATGTATTCATTCCTATTTAAAACAGGAAAGATAGATTTTTCCAGACTCACATACATTTATTATACTGTGTAACTACATTTGAACTTGTGAATTTGTGGCACCAGGTATGTAGGTGGGGCTTTTTTTTACATTGCAATGCTTGTGTAATCTGTACCCTACTCATACTTCCAAAGATTTAAATCAGCCTTGAATCTGAGTGTAAGTGTACTGCATCAAATTCTCCGTAAGATCTAGGGAGCTAACAGGGAATGACCTCAAGGGGATTAAACTGGGAGAAAGGAACTTTTTATCATTTGATTGGGTTGCTGCTCTGTCTAGCTTTTGGTGATTTGCTAGACCACAGGAAATTCAAGAAAACTTAATTCCTTTTTGTCATATCTCTGTGACTCTTAAGGGTGCTTGATATTAATCAAATTGTACAAAACACCAGGAAGGTGCTGTTGTTCTGGAACCCCAAATCCCTGCTAGAGACAGAGTTGGGATTTCAGTTCTTTGTTCTTATTTACTTCCATAAAGATAGAAAAAAACGTGTCATTTTGTTACAGATGGCTGGAGAAATCTAATTCCGTTTCATTGGAATTCTCCATTTTATTCTCCATTCATTCTTTCTTGTCTGGAATGGGAATTGAGCACTTTAAAATTATTTTGGCTTGAGATGATCTGAAGAGGACCTATAAGGGTGCTGGGGAGGGACTCTTCATTAGGGTCTGTAGTGAGAGGACAAGGGGTAATGGGTTCAAACTTGAACAGGCAAAGTTTAGATTGGATAGGAGGAAGAAATTCTTTACTGTCAGGGTGGTGAGGCACTGGAATGGGTTGCCCAGGGAAGTTGTGAATGCTCCATCCCTGGTGGTGTTCAAGGCCAGGTTGGACGTAGCCTTGGGTGATATGGTTTAGTGTGAGGTGTCCCTGCCCATGGCAGGGGTGTTGGAACTGGATGAGCTTAAAGTCCTTTCCAACCCTAACTACTCTATGATCTCTCTGAAAAACAGCAGGACAGGAAGTGATGAAACCCATGTGCTAGCATCTTCAGAATGGCACAAAGTTGGAGCCAGAAAGTCTTTGGTCTGCAACAGAGCCCAGGCCTTGGAATACATTTTATTGGGAAACTCTTCATGTTCTGCTCTTCTCATCATGCTGCTGAAGGATTGCCTGAGAGCAGAGCTGGGACAGCTCAGGCTCTGCAGAAGCCACTGAAGCTGGCTGCTGGTCAGGTAGGCAAGCTAGCAGCAAACCCAGTTGGTTCTGAAGCCTTCATGTCAGATAGTTTTCACTGGAGCTCTGCCTTAGGTCTCTTCAGAATAGCATGAAAATTATGAACTTTCTTAGGCAGTGTTTTATTTTCTATATAGGTATATTTGAGAAATTTTAAAATACAGTATCTTTTCAGATAAGGAAAACTGAAAATGATATCAATGAAATATCAACCTGATACAGAGCTTACTGTGAATTACAGCAATTTTCTTGCTTATAAATGCAAAAAAAGACAAGCTACAAGCAGTTTATTTGTAGTGTTTGGTCTGATGAGTTGTCTTAGTCACTCAATAAAGCACCAATAAAGGTTTTATTCAGAATTTTTCATGATTGCTACCAGGCAATGACAAGAAATGAGATGGAGGATCTTCTAAGAAAGGACCAATTTGTATCATCTGTTCCAGAAATGTAAGCTGAGGTGATACCATAAAAGAGGAAAGCCAAGCGCTTATGTCTAAAATGGTGATCAGTGGCTGTTATACATTTGTGTTAAAATAAATATTCTACTTATATATGTTTGTTCTGTAGGTAATAAACATTTTATGTGATTAAAGAAACTATATCTCGACTAGATTTTGCATTGCCTAAATGACTGACATAGTGGTTTAGCTCTGTGTACACTCCAACATATGTGGAGAACCCTAGTGGGCAATTTGGAATATTTTTATTTATAGCACTGAAGGATCTCCAGTTCCTGGTAATACCAATTAATACTGAACTTGTGAACAATACCATTTTTATGTTGAAATGTTGTGACATATCAATATAACATGTAGGAGTGCCAGAATGCGCCAACATGTCCAAATGATCTATTGGCAGCTAGTGGCTGTTTTAGTTTGCAGAAGAATGTTGCAGCTTGTAACCTCATCAGGCTTTCTAATGCTACGGAGTTCTACGGATTTTAAGGACTGGTTTATTATGGCTAGAGATGATGTGTTTTTTATCTGTGGCTCTCTCCCAGAGCTTTTGGAGTAGTCTTAGGAAATGCTGTCACAAATCATGCTTGAATTTATGACTTTCTTGTCAATTCTTGACGTGCATGGTCTGTGATGTTTTCAGAGCACTTTCCTAATAACTGCCAAGTATATTAATATCTTCTAAACTCTTCAGTAAGGAAAGATTAGGTTGTACATAAATTTGATTATCCAGGTCTACTAACTAATATGGATTTTTTGTTATGCTAACATGGTCGGTTTAACTGTTTTGGTGTCATATAGGACTATTAAAATATGCAAATAGTAGAAATATAGAGCTATATTTTAAGTTTAGTAAGTCAGTTTGAGCCTCTGATTCTTATTGAAGGTAGTAGGAGGTATTCTGGCATTGGATTCATGATTCTATTTCAATATGAAATTTTAGGAAAATAGGAGAATTTATTCTAACAGGTAAAGTCTAATTTGTTTTCAAAAAGACTTCCTAGGATATGAGGAAGAAATTCTTTAATGTAAGCGTAGTGAGGCACTGAAATGGGTTGCTCAGGGAAGTTGTGAATGCTCCATCCCTGGTGGTGTTCAAGGCCAGGTTGGACCTAGTTTTGGGTGATATGGTTTAGTGTGAGGTGTCCCTGCCCATGGCAGGGGGATTGGAACTAGATGATCTTAAGGTCCTTTCCAACCCTGACTATTCTATGATAATTTAGGTCTTCTGTTCTATGATATATGATGGATTAATTTCCACCTGTTGAACAGAAAACAGTGCTGTGATTAGAGAAGGTGGTCCAACAGTTGTTCTTCCTCTCTTCATAGGTTGATATTAAAGTTAATTACGGTTCTCATCCTAGAGACAACTTTTCATTGTAACAAATCTAGGGGTTTGTTTTCTTTTTCTATTATTTGTTTGCTTGTTATATTGGGGTGGTTCTTTGCATATTTTGCAACTTGGTCCTGTGTTTTATATGTAGGGAGCTCTGTTGGAAATGTGAATCATCTAGTGAGTCCTGTGCCACTTTGAGGGACAATGGTTGGGAGAGCTTGAAGACAACGGTGTCGCTCCACTGCTGGATATAGTATTCCTGCAGCAATGCTGCACTCACTTTTTGTATGAACTTGGTCCTCAAACCCAGATGTTAGTGTTGATGGCAGTTAGGTAACTTCTGAAGCTGGGACTGAAGAATGAAGACAAATATCCTCATACGCACCTAATGGAAGTGGTTTCTGAAACCATCCATAGTTAGTCTTCTGCTATGAAACAGTAATGGCTTCCACAGAGCATCTCCCCTGGAATGATTTAGATCTGATCTCTCTTTCATTTAAAAAGGTACAACAGGGCCTATATTGTTGCACTTCCAACAGCCAGAGCAGCCATAAGTCTGTGGTTTTGTTTTTTCTCTCTGTAGCTTTTGCTCTTCTCCTATGAAGTTAAGTTGTTATTGCCTGCAATTATTTTCTTTTAGTAATTGAAGCATTTCAGTGTACTGAAAGGAAAGAAATAGAATAATTATTTCTGTAACCCTTGCTGTATACAGGTTGAGACTAACATATATAGAATTTGTGTGGCTTGGAGAGTATAAGTTCTTGAAAGTAAAAGAGCAGATAGACTCAAGCTTATCTTTACTTTTATCTTCACAAATATTTGCCTTTATACATACTGCCTGCTTTACAGCACCCAACCATGCCACATGTAGTCTGTCTTTATTGTAAAGCATGCTGAGTTACTCTCATTAAAATCTTAGAATTTTGAATTGTCACTTTTTTCTGCTTTGGCAACAAAAAAAATCTTTGTCAGAAATGCAATGCACTCTCTTTGCAATCTTGTTAAATAAGTAGGACACTCAGCACATTTGTACCAAGCTAATGTAGAAATCACACAGTCAACGTTTTAAAGCTGTGTCAAGCAACCCTCGTTCTTACAAAGAATGACCTTATATTAAAACTGTCACTTCAGGGTTTTAACAAAATCTGACACACTGTAGCTGTAACATGTCAGGAAGCAATGGTGGGCTGACTAGAATGTTTCATAGTCCACTACCAAACTGAAAAGTGAAGTGAGGTAAAGATATATTTGGCAGTTATCAGCACAGGTTTTAAAAAAGAGAACTCCATAATCCACAGAGAAAAAGATCTTCTGTAGATGCTTCCTTTTTCATGAGCAATTAAGATTGTAGTGCTGCTTTAGCTCTTAATCTCTGAGACAGAACAAACAGAACAAAATACAAAACAAAGAAAAAGCTCCCACAGCTAGTAATACATTAATTACAAAACCAGTCATAAAAATAATTATTCAGGTTCTCTGGAGGATCATTTGCATCTAGATGGGCCTTTTTTCCATGGACAAAAAAGAATGTTTAGCAATTAAGCGAAAGCTAATATTATGGATGTGTCCAATTTTCTTTTAGTTGCAAGAAATTTACCATGTAAAGCTGCTTTATCTTTGATGTTAGATTTCCATTATGATATCAGCTTCTGAACAATATGAATGAAAAATGCCTAGGTAATTGTATGGCAACTTCTGTCAATTACTGCGCAAAATCTGGAGAAAGTGGTAGGCCATAAACAAAACATAGTTTAAAATGCAAGTTTTAGATGCAGTGATAGGCTTAGATGCAAAAGTAAGCTGTGGCTGCTTATGAACTGGATCTACATTAGTTTGTGAGATGAAAATTGATTTTTCTGAAACAGAAGTTTTTTAAACATACTTCCAGTACCAAGTGATTGTTGTATTGACTGCATCTAAGATTATGCCTATAGTAGTCTCCCATTATTTTGAATAAAAATGGGGAGCTAGGAAGGGTAGACCTGAATTGTAAAGGGTTTTGGTCTTGCTAGAAGGTTTTTGTCAGAGGGTGGAGGTAATGTGAGTAAAAACTAGATTGTGAGTATGAAGCATTAGTGGTTTGCATCAATTTCCTGTTCAGGTGACCCTGGTGCTGTGGCACTTGCTCAAGTGCAGCGAACATCTACACATTGAGCATTTTCAAAACAATGTATGGTACAATCTGACAGCAAGGGAAGGTGTGTTGTATGTAATACAGCTTCTAGAGATGTGTATGTATTTCCCCTCCCCACCTGCCTGGAGAGTTGTTAAGGTCTTAATTTCATAGATATACTTAGGATCTGACCTGAAGCTTGGTGCTATCTGTTGAGTAGATTCTCTTGTACTAGAAGATCACAAAGTGGGCTTCCCTAAAGGTTATACCTTTAGGGTATACCTTTAGTAATTTAACTTTTAACTATATGTCTATTAACTTGTTCCATTTTCCTACTGCTTCTCCCAGCTAATCCTGTGGTGGTCCTACCTGAAAATAAAAGTAAACTAAAAAAATAGGTAAAACTATTAGGAGAGGTGCCCATGTGCTCCCTGTCTCGCTAGTGTCAGGATTTAGCTTAGGTCTTGTACCAGACTGAAGCTTTTTAATACTGCCTGGAGAAGCACAAGATCAAGTGGCATAGTTTACAGGGTTGTTTATATAGTGATGATGTGGTGCTTTAGCTTCACACAGTGATACACTTTTTGAAATAAAAAGGTAAAATAATTGAAACTTCTTTGTTTACATATTACCGAAAGAAAAAAAAAAATGTTCTGAATGTATGCATCTTGAAATTATGACCATATAATCCCTTTTAATGATTCTGTAAGTGAGGTTGGCAATTATTGCTGCTTAAATCTGTTTAATATTAGATGACTTGGTTAATTTGCTTGTCATGGTGTGTTTTTCCTTTGATAGGAAGCTATGGGAATCACTTCTGATCATGGAAGTTTATTAGCAATTATTTTGATAATCCTTATGTCACTTTTTTTTTTGTTAAAGTTTGTCCAGAGTTCAGTGAAGTGGCAGTCATTTTATTTTCTCAAAGTTGTGTGGAATTTTAATGTTATATACAAAAAAAACCCTGTGAAATAGCAAATTAATCATACATCTGTAATAACCTTATTCACAGAAGCAGCCTGCAGCATTGCAGTGTGACCTTTTTAGAGCACAATTACTGGTATATTTAGCAGAATAACGAATATTTTTTCCAGAAATTCGATCTTGTTCTAAGCAGACAGATACTGCCTAGATGGGAAATGTCAAGCAGACATGAATAATGTTATATTATTCATTTGTTTAGGTTTCAGTTGGAGAAGAGGAGGGGGGAAAAGACACACACACACATACACAGTCTTAAAAAAAAAACCAACAAAAAAAACCAAAATATTGTCAGAGAGCTATTATGCAATAACTGAAGAGGTTTCCCTACACTTCCCCAAAGAGTAGGAAAGATTTATATATCTGTCATAGTCAAAGTTACTCCTGTTGATAAAATGTAGGTATCGCTGTTCAAATAAAATATTTATGGAGAGACCCTCAATATAAACTGTTTAGTTTAACCTTGAAAATTCAGATTTTTGAATTCTTAAAGTGTATATACAGAGAAGATATCAATTTTTGTAGGTCAGGTATATTGAGGTATGACAACACTCCATTACTTGATGTGATGAACAGCTTAAAGGTCGTAAAGGAAGGTAAGGATTATCTACAGCTATAAGCACTCATTTGTTCCAGGGAGGTGCCTGTACCGTGTCATAGACATAATTTCAGGGAGGGGACCTAAAATATTTGCGTCTATCCTAAGACCATTTTTACATAAAAGAATAATACTCCCTCTAGGCAACTACTTAACTTAAAAAGAAACAAAGTAAAACAAACAAACAAAAAAACCCCAAGCAAATAAATGATTGCAAATCAGTCAAGTGAGTTTGAATTACTTCTTCCTCACAACTTCACAGCTAACTATAAATTGATTTTTTTTACCCTTCTGTCTCCAAAACAAAATGCTACAGATGGGATACATATAACTAGGTAGTTATAAGAACAGGTCATATTTAACTGCAACTATTCAAACAGGAATGCTTGAGATACTGGCTTTACTCATGATTTTTTTTTTTTTTTTTCTCTAGTAATGCTGCTTTTTGCATCATAATACTTTTCTAGGATTCAAAATGGTTTTGAATGGCCTAGACTAAAGTCCTGAGAAAATATTGCTACCCAACTTCTGGTGTATAGGACAAAGAAAATTTCTTGGTGTTAAAGCTGTATGAGATAATATACTATACAATATGAACATTAAACATGGAATGCATAACTATTAAGAAATATTTTATAGTTTGGATTACTCTTAGATTGTATAATGCTTCTATCAAATCACTCCCTTGATGGTGAGAGTGAATTCATGGTATAACTTACTTGAAGAAGGATAGGGTTTTTATTGTTACAATCAATCCAGTGTGTGAGTACGTTTAGAACACTTTATTAAGGAATGCAACCTAAAGCTCTGCACAGACCAGGTTACTTCAGGCTGTTATTGCTTTTCCTATTTGATAATATTGTTTAATAAGTCTTGATTCTGATCTTTCTTATAAAAAATTAGATGAAGTCATTATAGAGAAGTTACTTTAATGAAAGCCAAAAAAAAAAAACCAACTCAGGGCTACAAGCTTGAGCTATATACAAAAAGTATTAGGTCCTCAGCTATTCTCAGTCTGGTATATGATGGATAAAATACAGGGGTACATGTCAATTTTTTGCCATCTCTAGAAATGTCTGAACTGTATTCCTTTTCTGTGGGAATTACAGCTTTTAAGGTACTTATAGTGATATTTTTTGTGATGTTGGGTGCACTGTTGGATGCGTTCGACTTATTTAATAATGAAATACTGGTATGTGGTTAATGATAGAGGTATAACTTATTCCAAGCATTTTTGTCAAATGGCTTCTGCACCATTCCCATGGATATAGCAGGGATAAACAGGTATACTGAGGCAAGTAACAATTTTGGGCATTAAATAGGTTGAGTTAATTGTTTAAATAAGTTCAAGAGTGTACACTTTGACTTTGCCTAGAATGCAAGTTGAATGGTAATAAAATAAGTAGGTTTTCTCAGGATGTAGTCCTTAGACTCTTTACCAAATGAGGAGAAAATGAGATTAGTTATTAAAGCAGTATATAGGGGAAAACATGAAGGAATCTGGTTAATATACCAGATTGGTATGTTAATGCAGTGTCTGTTTCAAGAGTTGCAAATGAGACTTGTCAAAACGGACCACATGATATAATTTCTAAATGAATCCTGTAGGGTCCCTTTCCAGCAGCCCTAATAAATATTTCCACTGTTATTGTTTACTCTGTTTAATAACTCTGAGTCACATCTGTTTTCATCTGAAATCTAATTTAAATTCTTCAGCTTCTTCCAGTGGAATAGTTGTCCTGAGAAATCTCTAGAGAAATCTGTTTCCTGCGCATACTATCTTAGCACTTGAACTGTTTGTCTGGCCAAAATGGTAGTAATCAAATGTCTGCAGATAAAAGAGCACTTTTAATTGACAAGTATCCAGGCAGAAACCAGAAACAAACAGACCAAGACAATCAAAAAAACAGAACAAAAAAACCCACAAACCAAAACCCAAACCAAAAAAAACAAAGAAACAAACCAAAACCAACAACAACCAAAAAAAACCAAAAAAAAAAAAAAAACCCCAAAACAGCCAAAACC
>JAOEHY010019641.1:0-17566 GCA_025447955.1 Psilopsiagon aurifrons | reverse complement strand
AGCTTAAACCGTGGCAGCTCTTTTAGGAGGGGGAGGTGGGTTAACAAACTGCGTGGCTGATTTACAGCTTAAACCACTACACAAGAGCAGCCTTGCTATTAAGAAAATGTTTAAATAAATGAAAATTTGAAACGGTAAAGGAAAATGGAAGAAACATTGTATAGGAAGTGAAAGAAATAGATGTGCAGAAGCAGCAAGAAAACTAGGATTAGAAAAGGAAAAGGCTGAGAGATGAAAGCAAAGAGTTTCCTGTAAGTAAAGTGGTAACACTTCACAAGGTATTTGCACATAACAACAACCTAAAACTATTTGGAATTACTAGAAAAGAATCAAAACTTGCACTCCACTAAACTGAACTCTGACTGCCCTTATTACTGTCCTGCTGGCCATCATCCCAAAATAAGCAATGCCCTGAAAGATACTAGCTTGCTCACCTTGCCTTCTCTCTCTAAGCTCAACCTCCAGAGCCTTAACTCAATATCCTTTTGTTTCTTTGTAGTCAAAACTATGTGACTATTGAGCACTGACTCTTCATTGCTTGTCAGCAGAGGTAAAGTAGAATATTGTCTGTTCGGTCCTTTATGATTGCCTTAAGAATCTGTCTCAAAATTCAGCCTAGATAATTCTCCAGGTGATTGAACTCATGTTGTCTTCCTCAGAGATGTCTGGGAGACTGGAAACCTCTGTTAAGTGTCAGGCCTTGTTATCAGGAGACTTTTATTAGTTCATTGCAAAAAGCCTTATCCTCTTATTCCCCTTGGGAAGATGCTGCAACAGATTCCTGATGCATTGTCATTGGTGCAGCTTTACACCATGGTGGAAGTGACGTGCTGTTTTCTGGAGCTCTGGGCATTTAAACACTTCCTACACATATCGTAATGCCCCTTCATCATGTTCCCCATTTATCCTTTCTGAATAACCTGTAGCCACACATGAGAGTCGTGTACTTTCCCACAAAGTCTTTGTGTTTCTGTTCTGATACTCTACAGCACCATTATTTCACATGAACTTCCAATTCCTGTAGATACTTGCCTCAGTTTCTTACATCAGGGTAACTTCCTTGACATACATCCCTGAATATTCTCCCTTCCAAGCAGCAATGCGCAAGGTTCCCTTGTAGATTTCCACTACCTTTATTTTCTTTACTTGTCAATGTTCTCCAATGAACCTAGTATAAGACTGGATTAGCAAGATTTTCCACGCACTTTCTTCTTTTATTTGCCAGATAGAGCTTCTCTTTAAAAGCAACCTTTTTCCAAACCATACTCAAGAAGCCAGTATTGCTATCAACATCAGCTAAGCAGGCAGGCTCTAGTCTTCTGAATCAGTTTCTTACTAATCAGATGCTTGACCTTAAGAGAGAAGAACTTCACCCAAACTTCTGTCTTCCTAAACCCCAAATCCTGAGCTGTGTAGTAACCCATGGCCTTCTCAGTGCGCCCACCAGGTACATCAGTTATGTGGATGAGAAAAAACAGATACTAGTCTGAATGGGTCTTGGCAGTCTCTATAATTCTCTGTAGTTCTCTGTAGTACCCTCTCTAGAGCATTCTCTTGACAGAACTTCTTTATCCTCCTTTGAGATCAAGTCTTGGCACAAACATACCTCCACCTTCCTGCTACTGACAGAAGTTAAGAGCTTCCAGGTTACACCCCTGTGGGACTTTCCGTCCTTTTTTTTCCTACTGCCTTGCCCTGGTCATGCAACCTTCCATTCCTCTGAAGAGTTGAAGCCACTTCTTCAGTGAGAATCTTTGAAGCCAGTCATCCTTAATTCAACAAAGTCTACTCATCAGTTCTTGACTCTTCATCACAAGACACCACTCAATTGGAAAACAGGTCTCGCAAGTGAGGTCATAGCCACCACTCATCCCATAGCTCGTCTTAGCACCTGGTTTTAAAATAATTTGGCCATAATTTCTCTGGGCTTTGGTTTTTGTTAGTCAGCAGTCCCAGTGGGCTACAAAACACATCTCTCCTTCGATTAAGGCCACGAACCAGTCCATCAGGCATAATTCTGCTCTGCTACTTTTGTTTACAAATTCCTTTCCATTAAAAATCAGATGAAAACACCTTAGTGAAATCTAAGTGAAATCTATTTTTTCCCAAATGATCCATATATTTTAGTCTACAGCAGATTAGAAAAAAGAATTCTGTGATTTAGACCTATACTTGAGAACTCTTAGTACTTTCTTTAAACATTTCATCCACTGTACCTTTCCACTGACTGACAGAAAGCTGAAGCTTACAATGCCAGCAGCGGTATTTGAGAATGAACCTTTAAATTGGCTATTACTGCTAGAGCTTGTTCATGCTAGATGTGGTGGTTTATTTCTTCTGTTTTGATGAATATGATTATTTTTCTTCAATTTCCTAACCTATCTGAGATAGGACCTGATTGACATGATCACACATCTGCCTTGAGTCTGTATGCAAAACATTTGCTCTGCATCTAATCTTCTATATCTTGTAATATTACTCTTTAATAAATAAATAAATAAATGGTCTGTCATATTTGTCATCTCTTCAGTCACCTGAAGCTGACAGCATGTAACTGATGATTTAATATGAATAAAGCAAGAAGCCAACCCACCAATTAACATCACGTATTTTATTTCTGTTGCTAGGCTTTTGTGTAGAGATCACCTGGTGAAGTTTTTGCAAAGTATCTCACTACACTTCTGCCTACGCAATATATCAGGATAATAGGGAATTGTGTAAATTCATCTTTTGCGAAAATCTGTTTTCAGCAGACTTTTCAAGCTAAAAGTTGTAAATCTTATTGTTAAAGTGCGTATTACAAGTGGCGACTCATGTTTCATCTTGGCTTAAAGGAGCAATAAAGGTTAAACTGATTCAAAAAAACTAAAACCAACAAAAAGACTTCCTACAATTGAAACTCAGGATAGTACATGAAAGTCTGAACCATTAACATACTACATTCTATTTCTAGAAAAGCAGAAGAAAAGAGATAGAAATTAATCTTTTGTCACAGCTACCTGTGTATTTGTAAATTATTTACCCACTAGACCACCTGAAATAGTGGTACAAAAGATCATTACAGACCATATTCTGTATTCACCTTTAAACAAATAAATAAATATAACACTTGCTCTAGAAACCATTACTTCCATGTGTTTTTGAAGCCAAACAAATTCTTTTTATTATTTATTTAAAGAATCACAGAACTATTAGGATTGGAAGTGTACCTTCATATGACAAGTGCTCCAGTCCCCTGATCATCCCCGTGGCCCTCCTCTGAACTTGCTCCAGCAGCTCCCTGACCTTTTCATGTTGAGGACATCAGAAATGTGCACAATACTCCAAGTGATGAGTCACAAGGGAAGAGTAGAGGGGCAGAATCACCTACCTCGAAAAGGTCACGCTCCTTTTGATGCAGCCCAGGATACGGTTGACTTTCTTGTCTGCAAGTGCACATTGCTGGCTCATGTTCGTTTTCTCATTGATAATATCCACTGCTATCCCCTCATCGATCATAGAATCATAAAATTGGATAATAGCTAGGGTTGGAAAGGACCTGAAGATCATCTAGTTCCAACCCCCCTGCCATGGGCAGGGACACCTCACACTGAACCATGGTCACCCAAGACTCTGTCCAACCTTTCCTTGAGCACTGCCAGCAATGGAGCATTCACAGCTTCCCTGGGCAACCCATTCCAGTGGCTCATCACCCTCACAGTAAACTTACTCCTTATATCCAATCTAAACTTCCCCTGCTTAAGTTTGAACCCGTTAGCCATCATCCTATCACTACAGTCCATAATGAAGAGTCTGTCCCCAGCATCCTTATAGGACCCCTTCAGATACCACAAGGCTGTTATGAGGTCTCCACACAGCCTTCAATTCTCCAGGATCAACAGACCCAACTTGCTCAGGCTGTCTTCATATGGGGGATACCTCAGTCCCCTGATCATCCTCATGGCCCTGCTCTGCACTTGTTCCAATGGTTCCATGTCCTTCTTATGTTGAGGACACCAGAACTGCACACAATGCTCCAAGTGAGGTCTCACGCAGTCTAGAGGGGCAGGATCACCTCCTTCAACCTTCTGGTCACACTCCTTTCTATGCAGCCCAGGATACAGTTGGCTTTCTAGGCTGTGAGTGCACACTGCTGGCTCATGTTAAGTTTCTCGTTGACTAACACTCACAAGTCGTTCTGCACAGGGGTGCTCTGAATCTCTTCTCCACCCAACCTGTAGCTGTGCCTGGGATTGCTCCGACCCAGGTGTAGGACCTTGTACTTGTCTCAGTTGGACTTCATTCAGTTGGCATCAGCCCACCTCAGAAGCATGTCAAGGTCCCTATGGGTGGCATCCCTTCCCTTCAGCATATCAACCGAACCACATAGCTTGGTGTCATTGGCAGACTTGCTGAGGGCACACTCAATCCCACTGTCTATGTCACCAACAGAGACGCTGAACAAGACCAGTCCCAAAACTGATTCCTGACGGACAACACTCGCTACTGGTCTCCAAATGGATATTGGGCCATTGAGCACAACCCTTTGCATGTGGCCATCCAGTCAGTTCTTTATCCACCGAGTGGTCCACCTATCAAATTGATGTCTCCCCAATTTAGAGACAAGGATGTTGTGTGGGACATTGTCAAACACTTTGCACAAGTCCAGGCAGATGGCATCAACTGCTCTACCCCTGTCCATCAGTTCCGTAGCCCCATCATAGAAGCCCACCAGATTGGTTGGGAAGGATTTCCCCTTAGTGAAGCCATGCTGGCTGTCACCAACCACCTTGTTCTTCATGTGCCTCAGCATGCCTTCTTGGAGAATATGCTCCAAGATTTTGCCAGGCACAGAGTTAAGACTGGCTGGCCCGTAATTCCCTTGGTTATCCATTTTCTCCTTGAAAATGGGGGTTATATTTCCCTTTTTTCAGTCTTCAGGAAAAATTTCACCTGTTTCACCTGCCTGACATTTTTCTAATATGCTGGACAGTGGCTTAGCAACTTCATTTGCCAGCTCCTTCAGGACCCTCATATGGATTTCATCAGGTCCCATGGACTTGTGTACTTTCAGGTTCTTAAAATTGTCTCGAACATGATCATCTCCTACAGTGGACTCAACGCCTTCATTCTCACAGTCTCTCGTCTGGCTTCCAAGTCTTGCGTTGTGTGGTCCAAGCATTTGCCAGTGAAGTCTGAGGCAAAGAAATCATTAAGAACTTCTGCCTTCTCCAAATCCAGGGTAGCCACTTCTCCCGATAGGTTCTGGAGAGGGTCCATGCTGTCCATAGTCTGTCTTTTATTTGGAATGTTTCTATAGAATTCCTTTCTGTTATCTTTCACATCTCTAGTGAAGTTTAATTCTAAGTGGGCCTTGGCTTTCCTAACCTGGACCCTAGCTTTCTGGACAACATCCCTGTATTCTTCCCAGGCCACCTGCTGTTGCTTCTGCCTTCTGTGAGTTTCTTTTTTCTTTCTAAGTTTTCTCAGAAGGTCTTTATCCATCTAAGGAGGTCTCTGGGCCCTCCTGCCGTGCTTCCTTCTAGTAGGGATGCATCGCTCCTGAGCTTGCAGCAGGTGATCCTTGAATATCAACCACCAGTCTTGGGCCCCCTGCCCTCTAGGGCTGTATCCCATGGAACCTTACTGAGCAGGTTCCTGAAGAAGCCAAAGTCTGCTCATTTGAAGTCCAGGACAGTGAGCTTCCTGCATGCTCTTTTCACTGTCATGATGATCTTGAAGTTGACTATCTCGTGATCACTGCAACCTAGGCTGCCCTGGAGCGTCACAATTCCAACCAGCCCTTCCCTGTTGGTAAGCATGAGGTCAAACACGGCACCTCTCCTTGTCGGCTCCTCTATTACTTGCAGAAGGAAGTTGTCTTCCACACAATCAAGGAGCTTCCTGGATTGCTTGCGCCGGGTCATGCCATTCCTCCAACAGATATCAGGGTGGTTGAAGTCCTCCATGAGAACAAGGGCCTGTAAGCATGAGGCTGTTCCTATTTGTCTATAGAGTGCTTCATCCACAGATTTCTCTTGATCAAGCTGTCTGTAACAGATCCTCACAGTAATGTCTCCCATCGATGTTCTGTCTTTAACTCTGACCTACAATCTGTCTGTTGACTCCTCACCTGTCCCCATACTCTCCAGCCTATCCCTAACAAAAATAGTAACTCTTCCTCCTCGCCTACTGGGTCTATCTTTCCTAAAGAGCCTGTAACCTTCCATTCCAACACACCAGTCATAGGAGCTATCCCACCATGTTTCTATGATGCCTATTATATCATATCCCTGTAGACATGCACACATCTCTAACTCCTCTTGTTTGTTCCCCATGCTATGGGCGGTTGTATAGAGGCATCTGAGCCAAGCTCCAATTGAAGGTGGCTCATTGGCTGGAGCTGCTGTAATATCTCTACATGGATATCTCTACCCACTTGGGTCACTAGAAGTGAGTAACTCTCAATGGGTCTTACTAGAGCAGGCAGCCTGTCTGCAACATCCCTGATCCAAGTCGCTGACAGGTAATTCACCTCCCTTGAGACTGGGTCCAGCCAACAGATGGGTGCCTCTATTCCTTTCAAAGTGGAGTCCCCTACTACTATGACTTGTGGCTTTTTCCACTACTGACATCATCAGTAGTGATCTTCTTTACCAGTGCATCACCCGATTGATCGTAGTGAGAGTGTGTTTCCTCATTAGCCCCCTGAAGGACAGCAAAGTGGTTCTGGGTGGGGACATCAGAGTTAGGAGGAAGCCCCTTGCTTTTAATTGTCCTCTTCCTCCTTTTTTTGTTGTGTTGTTTGTGGTGGTTTTTGTTTTTTTTTTTTTTGTTGTTACTTTTTCCCAGCTTCCTGTGTTAGCAGCCTCCTTCTTTCCTCCATGAGATACAATGGGCGTTTGAGGGCTCTATACAGTCTGGTCCTGGAGTAAGCAGTAAGCAGTACTGCTTCCTCTCAGCTTCCCTGACACCTTTCAGCCCATTGACACCATCCCGCAGCTCAGCCCCTGCTGGAGGAGGACGTCCATCAGGGAGCACCGAGTGCAGCCCTGCCCATTGTGCGCCCTCTCCCCAGCAGAGCAGTGCAGATACTCTCTACACTTTGAGCTCTGCACCGCAGCCTCCCCTCTCATCGGCTCTGTCTGGGTGCCAACGCTGGCTACTGCCGGGGCAGCCAGAGCAGAGCTCCCTGGCCAAGCTCTGGTCATAAAACGAGTACCCACCTCACCACTCACCTGCCCGTGTAAACTGTCATGCCACTCCCCTTGCTTCTGCTCCCTGGGGCAGGTTTTTACCCAGGCAGGGCTGGTGCCGCTCCTCCTGGCTTCCCCCTCTGTGAGTCTCTGCTCACATCAGCTGAGCTGCCGGCTCCTGGGCAAGTCCTGTTGAGGACTTGAGGCTCCCTCAGTTGCTCATGCCAGTCATCCATCTTGCCATATCTTCACAGAAGGCTATCAGATTGGTCAAGCCTGATTTCCCCTTGATGAATTGATGTTGATTACTCCTGATGAATTTCTTCTCTTCTACATGCTTGGTGATAATGACCTCCAGAATGACCTGTTCCATCACCTTTCCAGGGATTGTGGCAAGACTGACTGGCAGGTAGTTTTCTGGGTGCTCCTTCTTGCCCTTTTTGAAGATGGGAGTAGCAACACTGGCCTTCCTCCAGTCACAGGGCAACTCTCCCATTCTCCATGATTTCTCAAAGATGATGGAGAGCAGTGGAATAACACCTGCCAGCTCCCTCAGCACCTATGGGTGCATCCCATCATGGCCCATGCATTCATGGGTGTTGAGTATGTCTAGCTGATCTCTAACACAGCCCTCTACAATGAGGGGGAAGTGTTTCTTCCTCCAGGCTTCTTCTCCTGCCTTTGAGCTCTGGAATTCCTGAAAGCCATCCTCAGCAGTAATGACTAAGGAAAATAAGGCATTCAGTAACTCTACTTTCTCTGAGTCTTTTGTTACTGGGACATTCACTTGATTCAGCAGTGTCTCCACATTTCTTAATCTTCCTTTTGCTGCTGGTATACTTGTGGAAGCTTTCTTGTTGTGTTGTTATAAGCCCTTCTTTTCATCCTGTTGTCTTGTTTCTTTTTAATAAATAAAGCTACTAAATAGATTTCATTTTTATTATTCCTAAGTGAAATGGACTGAAAAAAGTTTTATGATACATACTGAGCACGCAATAAATATGCCAGCTACGTTTCTTTCTGAAAGGTAAACCTCTAATTCAGGCACAGTGTATTTTCTCTTCAGTCTCTTTCCAATCACGGCTTCCTAAATTTTGACCCAACAAACACTTTTATTAATGTATTAATCAATGCTTCTTTCTTTTATGGCTCTCCAAGTTGTTACATACACTGGCCCACAGCTCAGAGAGTCTCTACAAGAGAACAGGGTTTTTTTATAATGCATGTTCTATGACTATTACTGTGCCATCAAGCCACTTTAAAGCTTGCTTTATTGTTAAGCATTGAAGGCTGGACCCATGTAAATATTTGAGGGATTTCTCTCTAAAGGAGGCTACAGAAAACTACTGATAGCTCAGTGTTCATAATAAGTCTGTTATTTTCTTCTTGTTCCTCTTGATAGTTTGTTTGGCATTGAACCTTTGATTAGTAACAACCACAAAGGGATGAGATGCCTCTTTTGTCGTTCATCAAAAGGGGAGAAAAATCTTGTGAGCAGCTGAACAAACACAGATGGATAGCAGAAACCCCTTGTAGGTGTGCGCTATGGCCAAGCCCGCACCTGATTTGGCTCATAAAAATTGATTTATCTTCCTACTAGACTGCAAGCAAAACCCTTATCTTAAAGAAATTCATGCTTTTATTCAGTAAGAACCTACAGCAATTACATAATTGTGTGCAGGAGAATAATCTGTAGATAGACAGCTACATATGGTCCAATCATATTGATTTTCATGGAGCTGAATATTTTGCCATACTGAGACCACAATATATTGGATTGTTCAATGCAGGCAATTTACTACAAGGATGCTGCTAATCATAGGCTATGAAACACAGGCTTTGTTTCAAGTCAGAAATCTCTGGGTCTGCCAGAATAGACAAATCTTGAGTCCAGACAATGGTCTGTTCATAAATAAATCATAATACAGGTTAAAAAAAAAAAAAAAATTCTACTAACAAAGCAATGGATAAACCTTGAAGATACTCACTGTTTGTTGTACTAGATTTTACTAGAATAACATCTACTGATTATAGTTACTTGTGTATTTCATTGTTTATTTCATTGTGTTTTTTCTCTTTAAATGGCTAATTCCTGATATGAGAATCTTTTGTTTAGGCAAATGTCAGGATAACCAACTGTTACTATTAAAATCCCAGGGAAACAAAACATGAGAAGAGAAAGACAATATGTGTACAAAAAATAATACATTTGCTGTTCTCATGTTAAAATCAGAGGGTTCATACACTCATTAACTAAAGGCAGATTTAGCAATGGTGTGTAAAATAGGAGCCAGCATGTCAAATAGACACAAAAATAGCTCTTAGCCATTCATAACTGTCCTGTTTCTCCACAGCTATGACAAGAATTTTACCTTATTTCAGTGCTAGAGCAATATTTTTTAGAGTTCCTGAAATCTTCCCACTTCTGCTAGCTGAATACCACACTTCAGTTCTTGAAAAATAGAAACTACAAAAACAAATATTGGTGACTTTCTGTAAAATAATATGACTGCAATTGTGGATGCATACTGTTAGTGTAGCCTTGCATTTGTTTTCAATAATTTTTAATAGATAAACTTAGGTATATACAATCCCAAGTGTTTGTAGCACTTTTTAAATAAGCCTAAATTTTAATGAAGCCAACATACTGCATGCTGCAAGAATAAAAGTGCCTTGAAACAACCTTAAAGCTAAATTTTTATTAAGTTTAAAGTACTTTTAATATCATTACAATGGTTTAAAAATGTTTATATAGACAAGAAACTGATCACAATATTCCTAACTGTCATTAGCTATGAATTGTCTCTTAATTCTCTTTTCAGAACTCCTGTATGAGGTCCTTAGAGTGAATATGAAGAAACCAGGATATTTGGGGGTGCCTTCATAGGCAGTTGTTGGAAAGTGATTTGGAAAATAGTACTTGGTAGGATGTAGGCCTGCACAATGTACTTAGAACAAATGTATAAAACTTTCCAGGAGGCATTTTGTCCAAAACTGAGCTTTACAAAGAGGTCAGTGACAATTGACTAGATTAAACTGTAATAAGGGAACTTGAAATGGTCTTCTGAATTGAAGATGGAGTAGTTATCTACAAAATGTAAAAGAAGCATGAAAGTTTGTAATGGTGTAAGACATTGCACTGGAAAGAACAACAGTTAGACTTGGCTTGGCACTGCTGGATATCACCCCATGGCATCATGTCCTGTGTGGAGGTAAGGCACAGCAACATTCCCAAGACATTTGGAGAAGGCTACACCCAGTTAGTGGCTGATAATGTGGTGTATGCCTGTGGGACCTCAAGGAGGACTTCCTCCCCGGCAGGTGGGTCAGTGGGGCATAGGGTATTGCACACTTGCAAATGGTGGAGCACCCATGTCTTCCCTAGGAAGAGTATGCAGGTAGGGCAGTCTACATACTCAGGACTGGAGTGTGCCTGTAGTCTCCAAAGCCTGTGAGAGAGGAGAGATTTGCGTGTACTTGTGTGGGTGTGTATGTGTATGTATGAGTATGATGAGAACTTCTGGGTATTAGTCTTTGAGGAGTGTTTAGAAATCTGTGTTATTCACACTTATACATGTCTAGAGCTGTAGGTGCTATATTATTGATGTTGATCCCAAATGTACAGTCCGCTAATTACTACTCCGACATGTCTTTAATAAATTCATAAAGTGTTTTGATCCTCATTTTGCTTTAAAGTATGTGAACTAAGTACCATTTCCCTACAAGAATCTGTTCCAGTGAATATCAGTGTCAGCACCTGTCAATGACAAATACAGTCACATACATTCTCATTGGTCACTGGTATAAACACTGTTTTTGAAAGATTCCGAAATTCAAATACTTGTCTTATTTTTTATAATCTTCATCCAAACCATGTGTGCAATCATATATTTTGTAAAATAATATTTTTTTGTGCTCTTGATTCCCATTTTCTTTGCATTAATTTTGCTGTCTGAATCGCTGATAGTCAAGATAGATAGATGACTATCCCCTTCCAAAGCTAATTTTTGCCACAAACTGTATTTTCACATAACCATATCTTTATTGGTGAAAGTGCTTAAAACTGAGGTGACAGCAGGATAAAAAAAAATCATATAACTTCAAGCCACAAATTTTAGATGGAAGATTTACCCATCTTCACTTTGAAAGTAAATTTTTCTTGACAGAATTGATCAAGTAGCCACAAAATGTTCACTGCTCTACAGTGTCAAAATCATCTCTTCAGGAAATATTTACTCTTGCCCTTGGCTGAAGACCATGACATCAGAACTCTTGAAGAGCAGAAATTTTTGTAATGTGCGTCAGTACAAATATTCAAAAGCTGGAAAATAATTGAGTCAATCTCTTTTCCTGTAAAAAGCCTATTTATAATTCCTCTTCCTAAGCCTGCTGAGCATAGAGAACTCTGACAGCTATTGGATCAGGTACCTAAGGCACAGCTACAATAGGTTTCTTAATACCCTTTTAAACCTCTTTTAAAAACAATGGCTTCACTGTTTGCAAAAGAGAAGTTACACTTTTTAGCTCATTTTTCATAAAGAATTTACATAAATAGAAGGTCACACAAGGTAGCTTGCTTAAACTAGAAACCTGCATTTCTAACATACGAATAATCTGAGTTGTAGGAACATAAAGTTTCTGAGAGATAAAATACAAATCATTGTGACCCACAGCATTACAAAATGATATCTCATTAACTAAAATCAGCCCACAAGCTAAGGATGTAAAATACACAAAAGAACTGGTTTACTGCATTTTGGTCTTAAAACATAGCAGAAGTTGACTATTTCTTATTAAACCTGCTATGCAAATTTATATGTAATGTTCTAATATAATTTTAAAATCTGTTATAATTCTTCCTCTATTAATTTTTTTACTCCCATTTCAGATCAGTACATTCTTAAGTCTAAATCATAAAAAATATGCCATCTTACTAGAGTGTTATATAATTTAGAAGTTGAAGAACACCTGAGAAATGCTTCAGTCACTATCCTCTAATAATGCTACTTGCTTTGCAGATTAAGAAAAGAAAAATGTATCCACCAGTTAATTTTCAAAACTTGTGTAGCAGAGCATGAAACCGTTGTTCCCCTTTTGTTTTTTTTTTACTTAGGTAGACAAAGTACTCTGTAACTCATGTTGTGTTTTCTGTTTTAGCAGCATCCTAGTTGGCAAATCTTGAAGACTATGCTGTCATGCAAGGTTTCCAGTGGTACATCTGTTTCTAATGTACAGTGCATAGTTTAATGATGAGACACTTCAGTGGTCTACCCACTGCAAATTTCAGCTGTTAAAAATGTCTCGAGTAAGATGCCTTTAAATAGAAGGCACTTTTTTGGTACATTAATTTTCTTACACTCAGAAGCAGAAAATATAATAATAGCTGTCACATAACGTAAAGCTCTGTTTACTTTTAAAAGCCATTTATGGCTAAAATGTCTTGTTTGTACTGATTAGCTACAGTGGGATGTAAAGATTTTTATAAAGTCTATTTATTATAGTTAATATGTTTTTCTTCAGACTGCATTTCAGGAAATCTGTCCAATCAGCATTAGGGCAACACTGTGGGTTTTGTGTTTTGTTTTAGTTTTGATTTTTTTTTTTTTTCTGGACAGACCTGATAAATATCAGTCAACTGGATTCTGAGAACAACATATATTCATATATACAAACAGAAGGCCAGAAAGACCCCCCAACACAACACCTCAATAGTCTCAAACCCTATATAGTCATCTATATATAGTCATCTATAATTAATCTTGGTTAGTAATGTGCTTACTGATTGACACTGTATACAACAAGCTCCTTACAATGTGGAAGTTCTAATTACATAAGGCATAACACAGTTATCCCACAACTAAAGAATAGCTTGACAAACATTCCAAACATACAGAGACATACAGAAATAAAACCAAATCCCAGATGTAACTTAGATGTAGAATAAATCTGCTCCTCAGGTGAAGAAAAAAAGCACTTAAAGATGCAAAACTTCACTGGAGAGAGGCTTTTTTACTAATTAGATATTAGACTACTGTTACTGTTAAAATGTTATTTCAAATGAGGTAGTCTTCAATAGAAATATTACTCATCAAACAATCTTTTCCTCATTTTTTTGTCCTTTTTATTCATGCAGTCCAGATATATTTGTCTGTGTCACTCAAAATCCTTAATTTCCATCAAGCTAAAGTGATTAGTTGGAGTGACTAAGAGAAAGAGGGAAGTTGGGTTAGATTTTCTGTGCGTCTTTAAATGGACTTCCTGTTGACAGTTTCCACGTTACCATAAAACTTCAGCTACACTGGCTCTTGAGTTAGGAAATAATAAGTTTCAGGAATGGATTTGTAATACCGGATGATGAAATGCAGTTGAATATCATTTTTCTTTGAATTTTGCTCCTAAGACTGCAGAAAATAGTCATTTCCTCTTACATACACAGAGTCCTCACTTCAAGTTGGCATTGCCTCCTGTATCTCTGTGTTGGGAAGGAAAAAAAGGAACAGATATCTTATAATCTACTTCATTATTATTTATTATCATGTTATGTCTGTCAACAACAGTAACGTAGCATCTACGGATTTTGATATCTGAGAGCAGGATCATTTCAATCCTCTCAGCGATGGACAGTTATTAGCACTTTAACACGCTGAATTCTCCTGTTAGCACAAGAAAACTTCTATAATTTTTTTTACTCTTGGGAACCAATCCCAACCTGTGTCAGGCACATACAAACAACCAACAACCAATAAAGTTTACCCACAAGCATATTTACATGTATTCTTTAGACCTTTGTTTAAACTATCAAAAGTTATTTTAGGGTACACGAGTTCCGAGATTTGCTGAATGGGAGTTCTGTTTTAATTTGGAGTTATTTTGGAAGTCATATTTTTGATTAATATAAAAAAACCCAACCTCATAGCAAACCACATTATCAAAAATAACCCAACTTTTCTGGGTAATGAATGTCAACAAAGAGAAAACAAAAAATCTTTCGTAAAGCAAAACTGAAAAGATGCAAAGCTGAGCCTGGTTTATTTTTTCACTGCCAATACAACACTTAGCCACAGATGACAAAAGGTTTGCAAACCTAAGAACATCCTCAGGAGTGGTTTGTTAGAAATCGCAACCAAGCTTTAAATGGACATGGACAGATTTACTTCTTGTCTGTAAAACCATGTTAATTAAGCTAGGTTTTGACTTAAAATGAGGCTAACAAGACACTCCAATGAATTCCGTTTTGTGATGTTTACGTCAGCAGAACTATAACAAATATGTAGTTCACAATGCAAGCAGGAGCATGTAGAGATAACGTACTGTGAAAAAAAATGCACCTTACTACCATGTTAAAATACAACCCACATCAAATCCAAGCAGTAATTTTGGAGCAGAAGCTAGTTGACATATAAAAAAGATGAGGGCTTAGACTTAAGCTTGCAGCCTAATGACCAGTTGTTACACTTCACGCCCTTACTCTGAACTGGTGCAATCATTTACCTTACTTTATATTGCAAATAGATTTCACACTACACACCAGTATATCTGCAAACCAGAACTTAAACTACAGAAGAGGCCATGCTGAGACAGACTTTCAGCGTGAGAGGCTACAGATTATCACCAGCTACTTCATTCCATTCAAAGAATTATTTTACTAATTACCACTGGCCAGCTTTAAGAAACCTGTAAACAACAGTGGACATGCTCACATAAGAAAATTTCTTGGTTTAATTTTCAAACACAAAAAATATTCTTAAGAAGCCCTGGGTACAGAGCGATTGCTTCTTAATAATATGAACAAAGACTAAGATGTTGTGACACCAATCAGAAAAATTCAAAAAAGTAGTGTCAGTTCTGATCCAGCCAGTAACAACCTGTAACAACTTATGCTACTAAGTGTGATTACATTTATTTCTTTGTTTTCACAAATGTCAGCTTTGATCTGGGTTGTTTTGCATGCTTTTGTTGGCCTGTGACATAATATTATTTAAAAATAGAATTTTGCATCTGACTGAGGCTCAGCAATTGCCAGCCCAGTTCTGTGTTTCGTCGCTAACAGTAAGTGGAAATAATGTGAGAAAAACTTACAATGCCATTTTCACTCATCCAGCAAAATTGAGATTTTGGTAACTTTCATTTAGGATCATATTACCTAAACTTATGTTATTTAGATGAACTTGGAATTGATTTCAACCAGTGAGTCCACCTTACATTTTTGAGTGCCCAAATTAGTTGACTTTGATCTAAGAAATTAGTTAGATAGTTAATATGGTATTTAGTATCTTCAAGGAGGGAATGCTTGAATCCTCTCACTAGTCCGGCATTCATTCAAGCACCTGAAAAGAATTTATTCAAATACAAAGGAATTACCATGTGAATAGTGCTTCTGCATAGTTTCTGCATATGCTGTCTTGCATTTTTATCAAGACTGCAAACATAAACCAGCGTGAGAAAGCAGGTGCTATTTTCCCGTCTTTTGAGCATCAGTCTTTCCCAGCAGCAAGATCTGTGTGCTAATGGCCAAAGTAAGGCACACCGCAACCAAACTTTATCTTTTTTTCTCAAGTCTGAGGCTTTTGATCCAGATTTAATTACAAGGCAGAATATTTAAATAAGAAGAGACAGAAACAAAAAGCTGCATGATTTTTAATGTTCTTAAGAGTATCTGAGGCAATTGCAATGTAAAATCAAGAGCCTAAAAAGATTCTAAACTAAAAAGATGTTTCAGTTTCTCTTCACAAGTGTGCAGTTTGCACAGAATGTAGAACTTAAGTGCCTTTTGAATTATATCTGACTTTCGGTAACTTACCCATATTGACTTATTAACTGTTGCAAGGTCATTTGTACTGTGAAAAAAAAAAAAAAAAAAACAACAAAAAAAAGCCAAAACCCAAATGTTACATTCCCCATTTTAGACAAGTAAAATAGAAACTTTAATAGTAATTAATAGTAATTATTACTATTATTAAAACAGTCATTGACTTGCACAGAAAAATACAACAAATAATCCACTATCTTCTACAGGATTGTTCACAGAGTATTAAGTTACGTAATCAAATAAAACAGGACAAAGTATGCCAGTTGTAGAAGAGATACAACTAATTTAGGTGAAATTTAAAGAAAAAAAAAAAGGAAGAAAAGCAGAAAAGAAACAGAGGAGAGAAAATATAGATGGAAATGCATTCTTTTTTTGAAAAACTACTTTCAAACTTTAGGAAAAGACAAAAAGCTTCCCAATACAAAACTGGAAGAAGAAAAACAGAAAGAAAAAGAAACACTCATTAATAACAAAAATAAGATAGGGAAAATAAGAAACTACTAATAGCTCAAAGATAAAAAATGTAAGTAAGTTTTACACTGTATGAATTGAAGACAAAGGCAGACAAGAGAGAAAAGAGGTAAAGCAAAGGTTAAAAGAAAAGATATTAAGTGTTCTTAAGGCCTATTCATAGCAAGATATTTCATTATGTTCTTCTTTCATGGATTTGAAGAAAAGATGCAAAATTCAGCCTATCAGAATAGTTAATCTCTTGTAGCTGTACCCAAATTGCATTTGCTTTCACCCTTTACCTGCTACTACCTGTGCCACGTCATTAATATAAGTTGCAGCTTTCAGAAGTACCACTGCATTAGAAGCTTAAAACCTGATAAGAAGCAATGACAGTTGTGTTGCTTGAGTAAATTGAATACTTCTTAAATTAAGATGTTGAAACTCAAAAGTTTAATATATTTATATTGTCTAGTGCTTTGTGATCCTGTACAGTCCTGGAATCACAGTGCTTTGTCAAACCAAGTCCTAATAAAGCTTGTTGTTCCTCAAGTACTCACCAACTCATCATCTTTGGCAATGAAAAGAGAAAGAAAAGAAGCAACAAAAAATACAAAAAGTAACAACTACCAAAAGGTATGAAAAAAAAAAAAAAAAAGAAAACATGACTCAATGTCTCAATATAAAAGAAATTTTTTATATATCATGTCATCAAGGAGCCTACAGTTGATGACAGCTGTACATAAGGCAGGGGATTGTCAGTGTAAAGACAATTTTCTCATGATTTCTTGAACCTGGGGGAAAAAAAAGTTATGCAAATACAAAGCAAAGTCTGTATGAAGAAATAAGGTAAGTAGACTGTCTGCCTTGAACAGTACACTTTCAAGCTTTTGAAGCTGAATGCTCCATATTTGAATTGACAGTTTGAGAAATCCAGTTACTGACAACTGCAAATATACACAGCCACTGCATCTTACCTGGCAGATATGAATCACTTCCCTCTACCTGCTGGTCACGCTCCTTTTGATGCAGCCCAGGATATGGTTGACTTTCTGGGTGTCCTGGGTTCGGCAGTAGCAGTCGTTTTTCTCCTTCTTGGTAGCCGGTGTGGAGCTGTGTTGTTTTTTTTTCC
>JAOEHY010019640.1:0-57789 GCA_025447955.1 Psilopsiagon aurifrons | reverse complement strand
TTTGTGTTATACCTCAGTTACTGGACTGTTCTTATCTCAACCTGTGGGAGTTACATTCTTTTGATTCTCCTCCCCATTCCTCCAGGAGTGCAGGTAAGAAGAAGGCAGGGGGAGTGAGCGAGTAGCTGTGTGGTTCTGAGTTACGGCTGGGCTTAAACCACGACAACTATAAATCGTGCTTATCTAAGGTGAAAATATTTAAATAAAACTCTCAGAATGAAAGACATAGGAACAAACTTCTGTGGCAGTGATTTCCAGTTGTGTAGTACCTTGCATGCAAGGATCTAATATAATCTATTAAGCAAGCTCAACACCAAGCAGCAATGAACTGCAAAAAGCACCTTGCAGTCATTATTTGAAAGGGTAAACTGAGACCTAAAATGTTACATGTTAACACACAATAAATAATGGCTTGCCCAAGGTCATGCAGATGGGAACAAGATGTGCTCAGTTTCTTTTCTACTTTTAATTGTGGCGTGCTTGCTTGATACATGAGGAAAGAGTTGCATGTTTAAATTGAAGGGAAGGGCCACCTCACAAAAATGTTCAGTGTCTTTATATGCGTTATGTGCCTCACTTTCTGCAAAGGGTTTTCATTTGTTGTGAAGTTCTTAGGACCTTTCTAATCAGCTTGAACAAGGATGGTCTAAAAACTACTCTGCTTTGCACAAAGGAGGGTTAAGTTAGGTAATTATAAGACAGGAGGGACTAATTGTTAGCCAATAGAAAGTAATTCTCCCTATACAAAACCACTTCACATGTACTTCACATGATCATGGTAAATTCAAATTTTTATTTTCATTAAAATTGTGAGACATCTGTGAGATCTGTGAGCCATTTCATGTGACAGTCTCAACCCACACAGGACAATGTAAATAAAATTCCAGGACTGTCATACTGTTATTCTAATGACTAATAAATATTACCTTTTCTCAGTTTACCTTCTCTTTTTCTCATCATCTGGTCTCCCACCTGTCTTCCCTGTCTTGTAAGAAGGCCAATGGGTTAAGTCCCCAAGAGCTATCTTTCTTTTGCACCCCCTTAGAAGCATAGGGAACAATTCAGTTCACTAGATACTCTGAAATCATAATCAGACAATGGCTGATGCATGCCAAGTTTGCATGCTTGTACTCCCTTGGCACAGCAGGATCCAGACCTCAGGTTGCACCTACAAGTTCTTTAGTGTTAGCTTCTGTGCCATAATCTTTTCTCACTAGGAGATCAGCTAGCAGAGCAGGCAGGAAGGAGAGTGACTATTTGTAAGATTGTGGATTGTTTCACCAACCAGAATAGTAAAAATAAAATCTATCTTGTTCTATTCTTTCTTGCTTCTTTGCCAGTCACAAGAAGCAAAACCTATTAGAGGGTGCATCAGGCAATAAGTCCTCCAGAAACCTTTTATGTTTCAGCCAACAGCAAACAAGGAGAAGATACAATTCCTTTACATCTGGCTTGCTCTGTCTTTCTTTTTATGTCACCAACTAGCATTTGACTAGCTGGGTCCTTGTGAGGCTTCATCAACTTCAAAGTCTTGTTCTGTCACCCTGCTTCTTCCTAGGCTGTCAGGTGTCAAGGATGCCCACAGGTCATCAATCTTTCAGGTAATCTTCATAAAAAGTGGAAGAAGAGAGAAATGCAACATTTCAGCATGATCGTTCATCTCAGGCAACAAATGCTAAGGAATCATGAACCTGGTAACTGCTGGAACAACCAGGTATAAGCTGGCAACTCGCCTTTCTAATGGAAAGCATGAAACACTCCCGGTAACAGTGGATGCTTTACTGGCAACCTGAACTGGTTGGGATATTAAATATTACACACATCTATTTCTTCACCGTTTTAGAAGAATAACCAGAAAAAAAAAAGTGTCTATACCGCTAAGATGTGACACACATGAAAGTGAAACATGCATTTATTTAAGCTTCCTTAAAAAGAAACATGCAATTTCCTCACAATGCAAGAGGCTGGAAAAAGCCACCAGCCAAAAGCAGTTTGGAGCTGTTCATTTTTGTGGGAGAGGAAAAAAACCCAAGGAAAATGTTAGTCAATTAGATTTCCATCTACTTCCCTTTCCTTTTTGGTAGTTAAAGGCTACCTGCTACCAGGGTGATACAAAAAATACCCCAAACCCTCCCAAACCCCAGAACTAAGAAAAAAGACATTTTCAAGTCATTTCACCTTACAGAGGAAAAAAGTAATCAGAAGGTCCCACTAAATAATTATAAGAATGATTTTAATAGTTAATAAGCTAATGTCAGAGGAAAATACAGATCAGAAATTACTCTAATCCATTCCTGACCCAAACACCACTCTAAGGTTATACTCAAATATGTGATATCATACTTGAATTAGGTTAATAAGGATCACAGATATGCTCTTGGTCATCATAATGATTGTGAATCCTGACTTAACCCAATCTGAAATTATCATCATAACACAAGTTGTTGGAGTTAGAGGATGGTTAATGTCTGCACCTACAGTACTGTGCTCATGCAATGCTCTAACTTGGTCAAATGGACTCCAGCAACACCACTGCAGACTATCAAGAAGGACTTAAAAGACCTGAGACTAATTTAGATCTCTGTGTTGTACTCTGGCCAAGGAATGTATTGTCTTCCTAAAGTGAATAATGTGCTCAGGACACTTTTAGGCACACTGACACTACTGGGGTGACTAAGGGGAAACTGAAATTAACTGTGTTAGACTTAGAATATGCAATGTAGTTTTAACAGAACATATTGTCTGCATTCCAAAAGGGATCCGAAGGGTATGGCTGTATTGGGTAAGCCACCAGTCAGGCCCTAATTTTTGACCTGGACACCACTGGCTAGCAGTCAGCTATGTCAGAACTAAACCCAGAGTATTACTTAACTTGATTTTTTTTTATGCATATTACCTGGAAAAATCACAGGTAAATAATAATCTTAAATCCTGATAATCTTCACAATTCATAAATGAAAATTACTGAAAGCTAACCATTAAAAAAAAAAAAAAGAAAAAGAAAAAAAGGAGAATGAGGAGAATGAACCCCCTGAACCTGGCTTACGCACCAGGTCTCTTTTTATTTTGCCTTATCTTCAATCAAAGTCATAAGGATACAACTCAGGACAAATCTGTCATGTACAGAAAGAACTAGAGAGATCTGAAGGAGAGGCAAGGAAGCAAAATGTTCTCCTTTTCTTCCTTAGGCCAAAATACTAGCTGGGAGTTCAGCTTTGGAATTCAGAAGTGTTCTGCTTCACTGGTTTCTGTGAAGCCAACATCCTCTTTTAAACACAGAACTTGGCAATAAAGCCTGGGTGAAAAACACTCAGTCCTCTAGTAGAGGACTTCACTGCTTATGATATTTACATATAAGGTGAACCATGTCAAAAAGAGTCCTGGACTAGAAGGTCTGGACTAGTGGAACCATAGTCCTTGTGTATAGTAACCTGATTTTTGTGACGGGATTGTAGAATTGCTGAGATGTGATTCTTGCATTATGTAAAGGCTCCATTCCATAAGCATCCATCACTGTTCACTCTGACTACATTCATTCAGTTAAAATGCATACAATGAATCAAATTAAAAGGCTGCTCTTTTAAGGACTTTAATCAATGAGAAACGCAGGGTTTCAGCTACACCTAGTGGACAAGCTCTGAGTACTGCAACCCTTCTGCACCCACTCCTACAGCGTGGTTGTATCTATCATGTTAAATTACTCCTGCTTGGTTTCAGTACATAAAATGTGAATTGAAGTAAGCAACAACTGTATTAACGTCGTATGAAGTATCAAAAATTTAAACAGCTCCTTTCAAAAATATGTGTGATTATCTGTTCATCTCTCTCTTTCATGTAAACGGCTTGATTAAACAGTCAGGCAAGGACCCTGTCCCAAAATGCAAGAGCTAAGGCAGAGGGAAAGAAGCCCTGTGATGGGTCGGTGGGCTACCTGGCAGCAGGTCCCTGTCTGAAAAGCTGTGGATGGGGTGAGATGCCCATCAGAAGTTCCTCTTGTCCTTACAGGGCAAAATCACACACAAGGTGACAAGTGACAGGATGACTCTTGCACTCCCCTACCATCCCAGAGTGCAGCCGCAATAACCCACTGCTCAGGCTGATTGTGTATCCCAAAGAAAGCTCACTGCTGCTACCCCAGATGCTTTCAACGATGTGTTTATGCCCTGAGTAAACTGAAGTGAGGACATGAGAAAGCATGGGACCTGTGGTGCTTCCTGACCACTGATAGAGAATCCCAGAAGATGAGGCTGAGATTACAGGGGATTTAAAAAGAGAGAAGATGTTTTTTAAATGCAGGACTGAGAATAGGATTCAAGTCCATCTTCTGGCTACCACGGTTTTTCCAGCATGCTGGCTGACTGGGAATGGGACTGCTCCCTACTCATCTTCCAGGAGCAAGGTCCACCCCCAAGAGCAGAGCAGCCAGCACACAGGCTACAGGCTTCATCAGTTCCATCTGACAGCAGCTTTGCTCACTTACATCCACCAGAGCAAATTCAAGTTTATGTTGTAAATAATGGTCTGAGGAGAAAACAAACACTCACATTTCCTCAAATTTGACACTTCTCCAGTGTACAACATTGTGCCCCATCACACAGGACAAGCAAAACCAAGCTGTCCCCATTGCTCCACAGACAGGCACCTGTTTATAGCTTGTGGGTTAGGGCTGACTGGTTTTCAGACCTATTGTCTAAATCTTTCTCTGTTATGGTCATAAGTAAGTTTTTTTCTGCCTACTACCTAGAAAGATTTTACATTCACCTCTGTACCTGTGTTTGAACTTTGCCCTTCATGATTCTATGATTCTATGATCTCCTTGTCAGATCACACACCAGCCTTAGTGCAGCTTGCTGATAAGCAACCAGTAGCTACCCAAAATATAACCCTTTAATCCTATAAACAATCTAAAATGTAAATGGTTAGCTTCTATACAAACAGACACATGCAGAGGCTTGGTGTCACTTCCTATGACTGGAAAATCCCAAGTATCCGTTTGATACTTTACATCTTACTTCATACAAAGTCGATGGAGGACATATAACCATACAAGGTTTGCAGACAGAGATATCAAATTTTAGATCAAATAATGCAGCTGGAAGAAAATATTTTGCCTAACAAGCCTTTAAATACTTATCTCGGCACAGAGAGAAAGCAGAATCTGAAATTCTCTGTGTCACTTCTGTTTGAATAGCAACAGATAAGACATTTGACATACTTTCAGAAGCATCACTCTCCCCTGCACAGTGCACTAGCGTGAGCAAATCAGATTGCAGCAGAAAACTCACGGTACGATTGTTAGAGGGCTCTGGGTCAAAGCTGGGCATAAGTAGGTTGTCTTCAGTATCTTAACAGAGCAAGCAGCTACTGAATATTTAGCTTTTGAGCTTAAGAAATACTATGTACTCACACCAGTAACTTCAGCCATGGTTTTAAGGAGCCTCATAATTCTGAAGGTGTCTTTTATTTTACTTTAGTGATGATAAAATAGGGAATATACTGTCAAATGAGCAGACCAATACACAGAGAAAACAAAATGGCCCAATGAAAGAAAAAGGTGAGAAAAATTGGCCAGCATTTTATGAAGCCTGATAAACTGGAAAATCTTCTGTTTATTTTTAATAAAGTAAATATATCTGTCAAAAATCTCTTTCAGGCTTGTGATCAAATGGCCCCTCAGTATTTTTTTAAGAGGCGGAAGGGCACAGCAGATGGAGAGGGACTGCAGTACTTGATCCATCTCTATTAAAAACCTGGTGTTGCAGATTTCTTTCTAAAATGACTCACAGAGAATAACAGAGAACCTACTGTAACAGTGGCTCATCTGCTCAGTCATTTGATGTATCTCATTATTGTTGCAGTTACTGAGACGCAGCTTTACCTTGTGTGTGAGTACAATGGTAATAGTGGCACCATATTGAAATGTGTAAATATATTTTCATAAACTGTGTAAAACACCTCCTCTGTGCTGGCAAAATGATGCACTTCGAATACATGAAACCCTGAGAAAATGCTGCTGCCTTGGGTTCCAAATTCCTTTGATCCCTCATCTTAGCTTTATTGCACATGCAGTGTTATCTGACAAATATATTTGCCTGACTATTTAAAAAATACTTCATCTTATCATTTAAACAGCTCCTGTTAATGTTACTCCGTCCTTGGTCACAATGCTATCCCTAAGAGTGATGGTACAGAAACAGACCAGGTGAAGGTCAGTGTGTAGCTCAGATCTGTTAACATTTGTACTTCTTATTCCTGCCTGCAGTGGCCCCACAGCGAATATTTTGGAGGATATGAGGGCTTCAAAAAGAAGAGCTGTAGGGTCAGGGACAAGAACTGCTTTTTCTGACTTCATTTTCCTCCCCTTGAAGCGCATGCCCACCCTGATTTTGCTGAGGGGGTACCAATTCACATCTTAAGGCCTGCTGTGCCGCACAGCCATGAGGGAACAGAGGCAGCAGACAGGGGGAACAGAACAGGATAGGGATGACTTCCCTAGCAAGAGACTGACGCACAAGCTCCCTGTGCCCTGAAAAAGCATTACGAGTAGCTTCACAGACTGGTGCCATAGCGTTTGGCCAAACCAACAGGTATGGAAATCATCACCTTGGAAAAAACAGGACAACCAACCAAAACAAACAAAGTAAAACCAACCAACCAACCAACCAACCAACCAACCAAAAAACCAAAAGGAACTCCACAAATCCAGATGCTGGAAGTCTCCAACCACCCTAGGAAGACAGGATAAGCATGGGATAATCCTCGTTTACATAACTTTTTTGCCTTTTTCCAATAAAACCTGAGACGGGCATGTTTTCACACCATTTGTTTGCTGCTTCTCTAAACCCACGCTGAGAAATTAAGGGGGCCCCGCACCTCCTCGGGCAGCCGTGCCGTGCCATACAGCACGGCCGGGTGCTGGGCAGTTTCGACGGCCACCGGCTCTCCGGTAGGTATAGGGCTGCGCCTTTCCTCTCTCCCTCCGCGGGAACGCACAACCCTACGCCGCCGCGGACACGAAACCCTCCGCCTCTACAGGGGAGCCCCGCCCGCTTTGGCCCCTTCGCCCTCCGCACCCGGCCGCGGCTGCGCGGAGCCCGGCAGCGCCAAGGGGCGGGATGCGGCAGGGAGGGCGGCCCACCACACGGGGGCGCCGTGGTGCCGCCGGCGAGGCAGCAGCAGCCGCGCTGAGCTGGGCCGGGCCGCTCGCTTCGCAGGCCCGGAGCGCCGCAGCAGAGCCCCGTCTGTAAGGAGGCAGCTGCCCGCCTACAGACCCCAGCCCCAGCGCCCACCTGGGGCAGAAGGCAGAGGACTGTGTTAATCGGCACCTAGTTTTCCACTGAGCATGTCTAGGGTGTCGGGGAGGCTTAGGGCTGATCTCCCTTCCAAATAAAGCGACACATCTATATATGACCGTGGCTTACAGAGGAGCCGATCTCATGTACCGTGTTGGAAGTTCTTGAAAGCCAGCCAAAGGACAGAGGTCAAGTTTCCTGAATGCAACTTAACATGACACAAGACAACATCCTTTGCGGGGATCTGGTGGTAGCTGGAAAAGTGGGTCACTGCCTGTTTCACTAATCACTGAGTTCCAATGATAAATTACTTTGGCATATTTCTAAACAGTGTGGGGGCTAGAGAGGACCTACGTAAAGGCCTGTTACAGCTTCAGCTGTGGGAGCCAGTGGGAGCACTGCCAAGAGGTACACGTTGGGAACATGCCGGTCAGGACCCCAGTATTGCTTGGGGGATGATACTACGGACGCGCAAATTTGTTGTTGTGCTATCCACTGGGATCTAAAATGAGAAATTAAGGGGCAAGGTAGGCAATATGATTGTTTCGCAAATTTCCCGAGTCTACTTTTAAGATATCTTTAAACTCCTTGCTGATGCCTTGCCCAATGCCAGTGCCTTCAGGAGCTGCTGCCTCTACAGCAGCAGTTCTCAGGAGTTCTATGAGGAGTCATAAGCAAATAGACTCTATCAGTGCACAAGTGAAAGTGCTTGTTCTTGGAAAAGCTGAAATGGACGGATTTAATGTTGACAGACTTACGTAGTGATGTCTCAATTGTGAAGAATCTGCTGTTTAACCAACTGTGTGATGCAAAATTGCTTATCATTAAAGCGAGAACATTCCCTTTTGGTTTAGGAGATCCTACAGGCTTTAAATATCTCTGCAATTTGATATGCACATAATTTGATAGTTTGTTTTATAAGAAGTTGATTAGAACCAGAAAAATCACCCTCCCAAACTCCAGCAAAGAGGGCAATGCAACACATACAGATCAGACATAAAATGGAAAATGTATTTTTATAGTGGCAAGTTGGGCAGTGGTTCCAGCTGTATTCTTCTAATCACTCCTTTATCTTAATGGTGAGTTGGTAAGTTATGATTCACTGACATTTGACGTTAAATTTACTGTCACAAAAATGTCAGCAATCCCTGGCTGAAATCAGGTTGACTTTTTTAAATTCTTGGGAGCTGAGAGTTGTTGAAGAACAGTCTGTTACTGCCTGCAGAGAGCATTTTGTTGTAAGGTTTTCCCAGGTGTGTACACTTCCTTCTGTCTCCTTTTGCTAAGACTTTGATACAAGAATGCATTTATTTACTTACATTCACAAAACATATTAGCTGCTTCATGTCTGCAAGGCAAAGAAGGCCAAGTATCACTTTTCTCACCAGCTGGGACAATTTTAGCAATAGTCATCAGTTTGATTTCCCAGCTTGACTCAAAACACTGCTATTTACACTCCCATTGCGTAGCAATATCCTCCCCTATTTACATTCCCAGGCTTAAAATTTAACTACATCCACCACGCTGGTTTTCTTACTAATAAATTCAGAAGATGTGGCTGAAAAGGTAAGCGGAAAGAAAGCATGGTGTTATCACCACTGTATTGATCCTGGGAAGCATGGCTAAATGGGATTACATGGATTATTAAGGTCCTGATCCCACAGTCCTCTCTTAAGCAGTAACTTGTGCAGGAGCTTTGCCAAAGGCTGGGTGGGGGAAGAAAGCTGTAACTGTTGGCACTAAAGGAGCAAGATGTCAATTGCCTTATGATAATAGGCATTTTTCTCCCAAATATTTAAAGCAGACCTGCATGGATTTGTATTGGTGGCTTCAGTTTACCCCAAGTCCGGGGGGAGAGGCGTCAGAGATGTCCCACGATGGACTACTTTTAGGATATATTCTCCTTCTCCCAAGTCACTGGAAATTAAACACAATTGGTTCTGGCGTGATGCAGAGCTGGATTGATGCAGCAATCTCCTCTGTTAGCCCTGCAAGGCGAGAGGGATGGGAAGACACCAGCACCCTCCCTTCCCAAGTTAGGTACTTGTACAGCACTTGGTCTGTTTACATAGTTCTTCAAGGTGAGATTACAAATACACAAAAGAACAAAATCTACTATATAAATGAAAGCAGATTTATAAAATTACAAGTTTAATAGATAAATATAATAAATACTTTATGCATCATAACTCTGGACAACTACATTTAAAGCAAGTATGTTGGCAAGTCACAAAAAAGTTGCGCCTCGGCAACTTTATTTTTCATAAAACCACAGACAGGCATATTACAACGTTACGTATGAGGCTTTATGCTGTAAGTATGTTTAAATCCCACTCACCTACGAAGTTCACCATGACATATATATGAGTGTAGTGTACCTTCTATTTTGGAACGTCTTTTTGCACACTAACATGGTTGTACAGATAGATGTTCTACTTACCAGGGGCAGTGGGGAAGAGTTTTGAAGAAAAATACTGGTAAATGACTTCTAGAAAAACTAAAGCATTTCTTAACTTTTTATTGACATTGGCAAATTAAAATAGAATAAATTAACAATATTTTCTCAAAAAAATGTTTTGTACAAAAATACTGTCAAAATTTCCTGAAAAGCTTTCAACACAGTAGTATCTTTTCATGTACTGAATAAACTATATTAGCACAGTGTCAAAACGCTGAAGACGGAAACAAAATAATAATAATAATTAAAAAAAATAATCCGTGAAATGTTTGCCACTAGTCAACATTCCATCCACACCATATTATTGTCTGTACATATATGGGGGAGGGGGAATGGGTAGCAGACTTTTTAGGTAATAGTATTACTTGTCCTGATCTGGAAAGGTTTGGCCCACATCTGGTAAGCTTCCAGTTTAGCATATTGGAAAAAAAAGAGAAAATAAATTATTGGTCTGCACTGCAATGCATAGTTAAAAATTAAGCAAGATGGCAGCATTTGTGCAGTAGGATCTGCCCTTCAAAGTTCATGCAACCAACTAATGCAGGTTTTTTTTGTCCCTGTTCACTCAGAATTTGAATGCTGTTCAAGGCGTTGGAAATCATCGTTTACAAAATCCACCAGATTAACCAATTTGCCAAGATTAATGTCAAACAGTTCAGCACTGTGGGAATCATGGGCATGTTACTGCTAGGAAATTAAAGAGAATAAGGAGAAGGGGGGGCAACCAACATAAAAAAGGTAAGAATTGGCTAGAAATTATGGCTACGGGAGGGGACGTGAATATCAAAGCTACAGAAAAAGTGGCAGCAATTTAAGGAGAAAAAAAAA
Source organism: Psilopsiagon aurifrons (assembly GCA_025447955.1). Lineage (NCBI taxonomy): Eukaryota > Metazoa > Chordata > Aves > Psittaciformes > Psittacidae > Psilopsiagon > Psilopsiagon aurifrons. Next base: position 47,211 of record JAOEHY010019640.1, on the reverse strand, counting down.
AAAAACCAAACCCCAACGAATTTACACAAGCGCATAGTTGACTGTTGCTTTCCAGATTCTCACCTTTTCAAGCCCCAAAAAGTGAGACACCGTGTCTAGGGGAATGTTTTCATTCGCACCGATAGAAAGTCCTTTGTTTGTTTTAAATGAATCAGCAGCTCACCCTGCTGGGCTGCTGTTTGCAAACGAAGTCTGTCATGAAGTCAAACTCGTTCTGTCCCAACCACAGCTCGGGAAGCTCCTTGATGCGATCCAGCCCCATTTCGATGACTAAGGACATGAGGACCTCCTCGTCGATGAAGTCAGTGTCTATGACATTGGGCGGCAGCATTGCTGCAGGGACGTGGGGGACGGCAGGCGGTAGCCCGCTCCCGCTCCCACCGCTCCCGCTGCCGCCGTGCTTGGGGTTGCAGTCCCTGAAATGCTGCTGGCTGCTGCCGTTCAGCTGATGGCTGCCGGGGTGCAAGTCCGGCATGTAGTGGCTGTGGGGGTAAGGGTGGTGGCTGAAGTACTGGTTGTTCAGCTTCTGGAGCTGCATGCTAGCACTCAGCTGCCCTCCCGGGCTGGCGACGGGGGGGGCCAGGAACTGGGAGCCTCCGAAGCGGGCGGCGGGAGCCAGGCTGCCGGCCGGGTGCCCTCCGCTCACGCTGCCCGGCCCCACGGCGTGCCTCCCCCCGCCGCTCGCGTTCAGACTCCCAGCGCCGTAGTGGAGGTGCTCGCCCATTAGGGCGCTGAAGGCGTGCTGCTGCTGCTGCGGCGGCGGTGCCTGGTGCTGGTGGTGGTGGGGGGTGGGAAACTGCCCCATGCTCATCCGGTGCGCGGGGTGGTGGTGCAGCCCGCCGGATCCGTCCGGGAATCGCCCGTGGTTCATGGCCATCATGTGATCCGCCATCGCCCACCTGGAAAGTTAGCGTGTGAATACATCAAGAAAATACACCCTCGGACATCCATCCATCCATTCAGCCATGCAGTCAGCTGCTCTCTCCCGGCCCGGCTGCATCTGCCTGCCTCTGGGAGCAGTTACTTCTCCGTTCTCGCCGTTCTCTCTTTCACGGAGGGATAGAGGGGGAAAAAAATTAAAAAAGGGGAAAAAAATCTCCTACCGCGGCTCCGCCGTGCAGTACAAAGGGAAAAATAAACGGGGAGCAAATGCCGGTCGCCTCCGCTAATCCGGCGAGCAACACACACCTTCCCACACTCGCTCCAAGTTGTCCAGCACCCACCGGCGGGGAGCGGTGCCGTTCCGTACAGGGCTATACCGTACCGTACCAAGGGCCGCCACCACCGCCGCCCCGCGAGGGCAAGCGCCGGTCGAGACCCCTCTCCGGCGGGGAAGGCGGTGGGTTTCCGCTGCACGCTCGCCAACTTGCGGGGAACAAGAGAAGAATCGGCAAGTCCCACCTAGCAGCTGCCGGCAACTTTTGGAATGGAGTCCGAATTATTTTGGTAAAAACACGGTTACGCACAGATAAGGAGGCAGAGCCGGGCAGCCGGGAAACACCTTTCCTCGCGTGTTTAAACAGTCACATTTTTCCTGTTGCACACAAAAGGGACACCCGGCACCAGCTACGAGAACCGCCGCACTCACCTCCCGGCTTCTTCCTTCTCTTGCTTCGAAGGTGGCGGTGAAATCGGTTAGCAGAAGTCACCCAGCATAGAGAGGGCGGCCCTGGCTCTCTCCCCGGTGAGGTGGTCGCTGCCGCAGCCCCGGCGCTGCGCTTCACTCCTCTGCGAGGCTCATCGGCACTTGCCAACAATGAGCTGTGTTTCTTACACGGCTTTGGCCACGGCTAATATAGGATTTCAGAAGGGAGGAGCAAAACCCTTACAGGCAACCAGAAGTAAAACCTGGAGCAAGCGAGAGGAAAAAAAAGGAAAGAAAAAAAAAGCCCCAAACCAGCCCCAAGCCGAGCACCCAGCGCGCACGCACACACACACACGCGCACACACACAGACACAGGCAGGGGCACACGCGTGCACAGCGACACGCGAGAAGGGGCACGGCGGCTCAGGGAGGCACCCAGCACCCTGCTCCCCCTGGCTGGGCCACACGTGTGTGTCTGTAGGTTGCTCCCCCGAGAACAAAGCGGGGCTCCGTAGAGGGCAGCACCCCCCACCGCCCCTCACCCGCCTCTGGCCCGTTCCCTTCAGGCACCGCCGGGCTTCCTCACGCCCCGGCCGCTCGTGGCGCTGTTGGACACACGTGGGGCTGGGAGCTCCGGGACGCTGCCTGGGCAGGGCGAGGTCCGTCCCGTCTTCCCGTAGCCCGGCTCAGCCGCCGTGCAGGTGCCCGGCCCCGCCAGCGGGAGCCCCCGGACACGCGTGGGTGCCCCTCGGGGCCCTGCCCGTCTCCCGGAGGCGAGATCCGAGATCCACCTTTTTCCGCAGACACGGGCGCTGCATGCAGGAGGGGAAGTTGGGGGTGCCGCCCTCCCCCCCTTTTCTTTCCATCTCTGGTGTTTGGCCCACGGGATGTGCAGGGTGAGTGCCCACCCGCTAAGAGTTATGATTGTTTTTCGTGTAACGCAAAGGAAACCTGAACACACAGGGCGCGGTGGGCACAAGCTTTGCAAAGATTGTCAGCCTGGCTGGGCACTTCCCCTATCAGTGCACCCTGCCCAGCCCCGCAGCACCGACCTGCACGGCCACTCCTGTGCCAACCCACCATCACCCCGAGACTAGCGCTTCTGCCTCTTATTCCACATCTACCAGCACCCTGTGGACTGATGGCCAGGTTGAGGTAGCAGGGAAGTGCAGGAGGCCTGGGAGGTCTGTCCTAAAGCCGGAAAGTTTTGGATGGTGGCCCATTTTCAGCAGGGCTTTTGCCTGGCTTTTTGCTCCCTCTCTCCACTTTCCTCCTTTCAGCTGCCCACAGGTGCGCCAAGGGGGGCAGCTGTAGGCAAGGCACAGTTCCTGGACACAAAGAGTTGTGTTGGTCCACTTTTGAGGTAAGAGATGCCATCACATAGGTTGAGAAGCAGGACGACCTCCCCGGACACAAGGAATTGTGTGCACCTTTTTTGAGGTCAATGCAGCCATCATGTAGGCTGAAATAGGGTTTCTGCTCCTACACACACTCCACAAGGATGCAGGAGGTCCCTGGGGAGGCAGAGGAGAGAGTAAGTGGGATGCTTCAAGATGCTGTCCATGTGGCAGCCCTCTTGTACCCTTTTGGGTTGGCTAGGAACTCACCTGGCTGCAGCATGCTCTGAAGGGAGGGCTAGCTACAGCTCATCTCGAGCTTCCATCATCCCCCTAGATGGAAGCAGAGTTATGTTCCTGGGCACAGGAAGGGGTGGTGGGGTGGATTAAACAGGGGCAATTCCCTGTGTGGCTGGTGTAGTCCTCAGCAAAGCCATGAGGGCAGGCAGCAGTGGGTGGGCACATAAGAGACACCAGAAAAATACCCTGCTGACACCTCAGCTATGAGGGACAGGAGGGATAGAATCAAAGCCCTGGGAAGACCTGAAGTGTTACAAGTGTCAGAGTTACCTGGAGGAAGTGACCTCATCCTGCAGCTCCCTCTCCAGCAGTGGTTAATTAAGGTGCCTACCATGATTTCACCTTTTAGTCTTTCAAATGTGTGCAAGTAGGTGGATGTTTGGGAGTTGCTGTTGAACCAGGAGCCCCAGTATGGGCAAGGATGGTCAGGAAAGTAACAGTATGTTTCTGGAGATTTTTTCTTCTTGTGATTGTGCAGGTTTTACAGGGCAAAACAATGAATAATAAGAAGATCCTGTTCCATTTGGCAAGTACTCAGCTGTGTATCATGACAAGTGGTTTGTTTAATGTCACATATCCATGGTGATACTGGTATGCCTTTTTGCTCTCCACTGCCTTAAGTTTGTGATCCTTTTTAAAGCGCACATCATATCACCGCCCTGCAGATGCCCTTTCCTATTTTTGGCTTTCAGATGCTGGAAGCTGCCAGCTTGCCAAAGTGAATGATGGAGAGTTGGCATGAGACTGCCAGAAACAATAGTAAGGAAGTCACAACCTCCATGACACCTCACTCATACAAAGCATGTCTTCAGGTATTTACAGCACAAACACGAAGAATTAGGCAGAATGGAACTTCCTTCATCAGTGGTTGCAAAGAGGTCCAGATAATGCTCTGCAAAGCGGTGCCAGATGAGCCAAGTTTGTCTTTGTTTATGGCCATAGCAAAGTGGGAACACAATCAGTTGGTTGCTTTCCAGGAAATGGCTGGAAGACTGGTGACAGGCAGCTAGAGGAATGCAGGACAAAACATGAGCCCATCACCACTGAGCTATCAGGAAGCCCTGAATCTCATCTATTTGCCTCTTCTGATCTAAGTAATCTATGGCTACTTAAAGAAATCTTCTTCGAAGTCTTCAACGTACCTGAGCTGATTCTTCTGTCAAACAGCAAGAAAGCAAGGCACTGAGAATCGGGAGAATGCTGGAGATGGTCAGGGGTGAGAATGAAGGCAGCAGGATTTTCAGTGCAGAATCTGAGTGGAGTTGAAAGCAGATTGTGACTGCTGTGCCTGTCTAGGAAGAATCACTGAGAAAGAGCAAACACGACCACAGAAAAGAAGGGAAAAGATGGGTCCTCAGTTGGGTGTTAATATTTGGGATCAGAAGTTCAGGCAGGCACTAAGGCTGGGTTGCAGATGCAGCCTTGCTCACTCTTTCCAGACTGGAGTGCCTGCAGATTGTGGTGAAAGGAAGGAAAGGAAAATCAAAAAGGAGAATCCCAGATGGTGTTTTTCCAGGTATTTTCTGAAAGTGTTCAAGCCAGATGAATATTTGCAGTGCCAGGGGTATATCACTGGAGAAAAAAACTCATGGCAAGGGATTTGAGGGGTTCTTGGGCCTCTAAGTCCGTTTTTGCAGTTCTGAAAGTACAGTCCCTAACTCTGAGACTTAGCTGTCCCAGATCTCCATGGAGGGGAATTTCTATGTGCTCCCTCCAATGCTGACACAAAGCAGTCAGTCAGGAAAACCCAGTTCAGGACATCTGCTAGGGTTATCTGGAAGGAAATTTTATATTAGAATGATATCCTGGAATAAATGCCCTTTCTGTAGAAATGATTAAGCTCTGCTATTGAGAAGACAAGCCATGATTTTCTGGCTGCTCTCGCTTTTGACCTCCTCACAGCTTCCTTTAATCCCACCCTTCCCTGGGGCACCTGGAACTTGGGAGGGAACTGTGGCGCAGGAGGTCCCCAGCTCTTTGCTTTACTAATGCTGAGCTGGATGGCTGCCACTGGTTTCACTGCCCACCCCGAGGAAAAACAATAAACATGACAAGTTTGTTCCAGATGGGCACCCAGGAAGCAGAGGAATCTGTTTTGGTCTCTCAACATGCCTTTTCTTGCCCTGGAATCCCCTTTGTGAGAAGAACAGTGTGGGTTTTTTTTCCTGTGGGGTGAAAAAAACAGGGGGTTTGATTGGAAAAAGTTCCATTGTCTGACGTGCTTCACTGCAAGACATATTAGTCTTGTGTGACTAGATGATAAGAGTGGACGCAAGATTACCCATGGGTCTGGGCATGAGATCCTCAAGAATCCAGGTTGGAAGGAATTACCTTGGCAAATTTGGCTGTTTGAACAGCTGTAAAGTCCATACAGTGGCAGAACATTGCATTAACTCAGTTCACTTAGCTCGATACCAGGCGCAAGCTTCCTGAAGCCAGTGCAGCTCCCCTCTGCTAGTTCAGACACCAGCCACAGCAGGACTGAACACCTGCCCTCCCGTTCCAACCACATACTCTCCTGGGGAAGGTTGCTCTTCAGTGAGGTACTGCATAGGTAGGCAGCCCAAGCGTGGAAGAGACGATACACTGGGGATTTCTTTCAGTGGTGGTGTACGTTATGAGGAGTTACTGGAGTGATGTCGAAGCAAATCTGTACTGTGTTCCTCGCAGCTGGCTAGTGTGGGAGAGTTGGTGGAAACACAGAGAGGGATGGAGCATTCACTATCTCCATTAGTCAGCACAGGACTTGCTTTTCCTTTGCCAGGTTTCACAAGGCAATCCATCACTACCCTGATTGGAAGTGATTACTCTGCTGAGAATATGGGTTACCGGTGTATTTGTTATCAACCAATCTTTATGAAAATCAAAGTGTTGTACAGAGAAAGGAACTTCCTGAAGCCTTTGGAGGTATGTTAGAGTTAGAGTGCTTTGTATGCTTGCATCCCTTGGTGTGCCAGAAACCAAAGGTATGCACATCAAAGTGCTGTTCTAAATTAAGGAGCACAGCTATGCAAATTGTGCTCCTCTCTGCCCACCCATCTTTTCCTCTTTGTTTAGATGGCTCAAGATAGTAACATGTTGGTATATTTTATTTTGGTAATAATGAATGTGGCTTCATCTGAATGAACTCTTCATCTGCATTGTCTTAGTCTGTGACAATATCTTGGAAAGGGTAACAAACTCCACTGTTATACTGTTACAGTCCTCTCTGCGTGCTCCTTCAAGCTTGTGTGATTGCAACCAATGTTCTTCCTTAAGTGTAATTTCACTGCAAGGTAATTTCTTTGAAAAAGTAATTCTGCAAAACCGGGAATACTTATTAAGAACATTATTTCTTAAAGAGGCTCAAGAGGTTGTAAATATACAAAGAAGACAGACATGTAAATAAATCATTAATCAAGTATCATTCTGTTTGTAGCCTGTCATGCAGAACCCCAGCATGGACAATTTTGCTACTCTTTCCTTTTGGGTATCATTGGTAACCAGAAATAACAAGAGGGAAATGTTCAGGTGCCTTTGAGAAAATGCTAGCAGCTTCTGCAGTAAACCAAATGACACCAGGTTCAATTAGAGCTCAGAGATGGAAAGCAGTCACCTGCTAGGCTATAGAAACTGAATTTTGTTCTGTTTAGAGACTGAGCCATGTAATAATACTACTGGTTTGGGTCAACAAGGACTTTTAAAAATTTCAGGTAGAACAAAATGTTTTATTTAATTAAAAATTATTAGAAAGCAAAGTACATAGTTCTAAGTATGTATTAGACCTGGATGATTACACCTGAAGTGTTCTTTGCATACATTCTGTAATTAATTGAGCTGGTAGTTGACAAGTAATTTATTTGACGTCCACCAAATAATTGAGGCTTATTATTAGAATGAATTGGAATGTTCCAAACCCAGAAAGTGTTACGATTACAAATATAGGACTTAATCCAGGATATGTTTATACACACAATTAACAGTCACGTATTTTAGGCAAATAATTTCACCCAGTACCCTACTCTCTCATGTCTGCATACAAATATCCTATTTTAAATCAGTGAGGCTGTGCAGGAAGTAAGATACTTCTCAGTATGAGTAATGCTGACAAAATTTAACTTCTCAAACCACCAACCAATCAAATTGACAGTTTAAATCCAACAGTGGTCTGTACTTAGGACTGGATTTCTAGGTGGTTGCATCTTTACAGCATAACAGTCCACTTGAGACACTGATCTGTGTGAGTGTCTGGCCTGGAGTTTAATAATACCTGATCTAAAATGTAATTATATTATTCCATTGATTAAGTCCACATTTTGCCTTTGCAGTTCCAATAGTTCTGTCATGAAGAAAATGTTAGTAAAATTAAAGTAATGGCTACGTAAGAGAAATGTTCTGTTGCTGTACTGAATGTTAATATAGATTTGGATAAGCACATATTTTGGACATGATTATTGAACCTGACAGTATCATATGCAGCAGAATCTTTTTAAATTATATGAGAAATACTGACTTACGTGGCACTCTACAAGGGTTCAGTGTACAGCAAACAAGTGTCTGTAGAAAAAGTGCTGTAGCATGGAGGAAAATAGTTCTTCAGTACATATATATCACCATGGTCATTAATGCTTCTCCAGCATCCTTGCTACTTTGAATTTTATTTAAATAAATAGGGAAGTAGTTTAATCCGCCTGATGATGATAAAGGGTTACAAGCAGCTGTGGTCTTGGTCATGTGTCACACATCATCAGCAGACAGTTGCAGTTTCAGTTACATTTTCTCCTTTGATTTGGTTATGTTTTTCTCCTAAATTAAATAATGTCTGTACTGCGTGGTAATGGCAGCATCATTCATTCCAGGCCTTTGCGAATACGCTGTGGGTTCAGGAGAATTTGTAAGCAATAAACCTTTTCATCTCATTCAGCATTTTAGGCAACTTATTTCGCATTCACCTTCTCCAGTGTGGTTTCTTTTTATAAGTATGAAGGATCTGGGAATCATTCCAGTCTGACCCATCTTTTCAGTGGATTTTCACTGTGTTTCTCTAGTTGATAGCCTGTAACTCTTTTTACTGCAAGCCTCTCTTTTGAGGCTTTATATTTCAAGTTGGGTCTCATCTCAATCCGGTACTTCATGTTGTTTTTCTCTGGAACAGCGATATGCTATCTTAGCTTTCTGTGGCAAGGGTTAATCTCTCTCAGGCAGGCCATTCTCGTGCAGAAGATGCCTATCTTTGCTCCTCCCTTCCTGAAGCTTGCTGCAGAGAAGGCTTGCTGCTATCCCTCATAAGATTAGTTACACACTTTCTGTGTGGATTACTTCCTGTTTTCCCTCAGCCTTTCGTTTTGGTTGGCACCAGGAAGTGTTGTTTCCACTTGTGTAAGTAGCTGTTTCATGAGCCATAGGATTCAGAAGTAATGGACTTGATTTCAGTACATTTCAAGTTTTGCTCTGAAATACATACACTAAGTCAGACAGACCCCTGAAAAATGATGCAAACAAAATACGTATAAAAAGTTCAAAATAGTTTCTATTTTCTAAAACTAGTTAAACCTAAAGTTTTGTGGCCTCTTATTTGGCAACGTAAAGATAAACCCAGTTTTCTTATCAGACATGTCTTTGTGGGTGCTGCAAAATTATGATACACTGATTTTTTCAATTGATTAATTTTACTTTAATTTTGTTTTAGGAAGGCAAAGCAGATGTATGTGATTTTTCACACTTTGCTGTTCTTATGCATCAGCCTGATGATATCATACTTGAGCACTAATACTACTACTACTTGCTTTTACATAAATTAGCACTTTACAGCTTCAGAGCATAATACCAACATTACATAATTACTCTAGAATTGAGCATGCACTCTTCTCCTTTTAAAGTAGAAGCTGATGGATTTAAATACTGATATGTAATCAGAAAGGAAAACAAGTCCCTTAACAGCCTGTGTAGTGGTCTCATCAACAGGCCAGGAGGCAGGGTATTTGTTTTCACCCTTCTCCCCATTTCAGCAATGCAATGAAACTCAGACTTAAGCACCCAATTCCTATCCCTTTATGAAAGTCTCACACAGACCTCAGTTTCTCTTCTATAAAATGGAAAAGCTCCTAGAAAGTGCCTAAGAGATCTTTTTGGGTGAATGCCTAAGTATCACTACTGTGGCCATAGATATTTGATGTCAAGAAGATTTTAAAGCTATCCTAGTTTCTGCTTTTATTTCAGAGTATGAGTGGGACCCTGGCCATCTTAATGTCAGTCATTATCATCACTGACTTCAGTGGAGGCAAAGTCCACCCTGGTACTTTTAATCTCACGCAAAAGGTAACCCTTCCAACGACCTCTTGGCAGCAGTTCCATGCAAGGGCTCGCTCCCACCCAAGCCATATGGCAAAATGTTTCCCTCTCTTCTCTTCCTTGTCTGTGTCCTAAATATTCCACTCCCAGTGTTTCCTACCAACTACCTCTGCAAGAATCTTTGGAGGCTCTTGCTCCAGGATGAACTATCCCTGCAGATTTTCAATCCTCATAGCTCTTGTCCAGGAAGATCACTGCATTTTTCCTTCGAAATAGCCCATTTCCTGCAGCTACATGCCACACTGTCCACCAAATCTCTCACACTGGGAATGGTGGCAGTGCAGCAATGTATTGTCCATCACAGAAGTTATGGTCTTCAACAACAACTTCTTTGCATAACAACATCCACAGCTTCTTTCTTCCCTCCAGACTCTGACACCCCAATAACCAATTTCCATTCATGTAGGAAATGTTAAATCTAATAATTTCCCTCACTATAATGCCCATGCTCAATAAAACTGATACCCTATAGTTTGCTCTGGTACAGAAGGTGTTCAGCAACAGGAAGAATGTACATTAGGGATTTTACATGCATCTGAAGATGTCTACAAGATCTTCAGTAAAATATGTCCTTCAAGTGTGAGGCTAGTTTACTATTCTACCTCCTGAGGTTGCTTGATATTCCTGTCCTCTCTCACCAGCCCCATGTCAGGTTAGGAAGGTGGTTATTATACTAATAAATATGTACATATAGCTTTTACTCCTCCAACAGTTTGAGAAATATCCACTGCTCTGTATTTTTATTTACAGATTTTCTGAAAGTCTTCACATTTAAGGGCAAAAGTCCTGTCAGTTTGGAACATTTCATGAACATTTCATTCATTATCTATATATCGTGTATGAATTTTCAAGGCTAGTTGATTACTCAAGAATATTTATGTTGCTTGTGGAATAAAACGAACATCTCTTTGACTAATACTGACTAAAATTCATTGTATAGCTCTGATTAATGCTATTTTTAACTGTAATATAAGGCTCATTGCTGCTCATGCATTATGGCTGGCTATCCCTGGCTCTATTTTTGTTAGCACAGCACAAGGGGACTTGATTTCAGAAAGAACAAATAGCTAAAAGGGTATCTGAAATTCAGTCACATGTATTTTGCTTGAAGATAGGTATTCATAGCACAGAAAAAACTGCTGGTACACTGAGTTCAGTATCTGCCTACTAGCAATGCCAACACTAACGTCTTCTAAAGAACTCATAATGCATCAGGCATTCAACAACACTATACCTGGGGAAGGATTCCCTTGTGGCCATACAACTGAGAAGACAAACCTCTAATATAAAGCAATTCACCAGTTATATCATCACTGATGGAGACATAAATTTGACGGATTTCTATCTTAACCCTGCCGGGTCTTCAACATTTGAAGTTGAAGGCTCTTGTGATTTTATTTTCGGTACAACAACTGATGAAATGGTATTTCCTTGGCTTATATAATCAGTTCTACTGATTACAGCAGTTAACTGGCTGACTGTATTTTAATGTATATTTAAGTCTCCTTATTTTGGTAGTAAACAAAACTATTTACAATAGGAACAGTTTACGAACAGTTTTCTACAGATTAGTTTGCTATACACTGCACTGATAAGCTTTTTCCTTCTGAGTGTTTCATTATTATTGAACAAGGTACACAAACATGCCATGTACCATGTCAAGGTTATCCTTCATTGTACAAACAGTCCTGTATTCTTTCTTTAAAATCCATCATTCTGCTCAGTTAAGGTGCTGAGAACCTAGGATGCACTGTATTCAGTAACAGGGGAGATGACCCTGGCACTTAGCAGGACTGACCGCTACAAGGTCATTCGGTTTATTCTGTAGGCAGATTTCTCTTCCACATCCCTCTAAGGCTGGCTAACTGAAACTTTCTATCAATATTTAGTACAATCATATTACAATATTTTCTGTCATCCACTTTTTTATTACAGCTTCTTTTCTGAGTTTGACCACTGCAGCACACTGAGCAGACATCTTCATTAAGCTGTCCACACTGATGCCTCAATCTTTTTGTTGAAAGGTTAAAATTAATTCAGAACCCATCAGTGTATATGAGCAGTTTAAATCATGCCTTCCAAGGCGCATTGCTCTGCACTTATCTAGACCGCATTCTTTCTGCTGACGCATTACTCAGTTACTTAGTGTTGTTGAGGCTTACTGAGGTGACTCATGATCTGCTGGCCTTGTCCTGTGTGTTGCTGTTACATATACAGCCTTTATAGTAAGTCCTCAGAAAGTTCATTAAACAATGCTGCTGTTTGTCTTGATCCTTGAGGCACCCCACTACCTAAATACTGTGAGGAAAGCTGGGCAATTGTTCCTGCTCTGCCCTTGCGTGCTATTCCCTAACAGGATTTGCATCCACAACTGGCACTGTGTTACCTGCTCTTCTCCTCCTGGCTACTGACTTTCCTTAGTAGCCCTTTGTGAATGGTCTTTATTCAAAGCCTTTTAACTGCTTAAATAACTTCCTCTGGTTCCCCATTACCCTGCATTTTGCTATTGCTTCACAAAATAGCTCACCATCTGAAGACCTGGCATCAAAGCCTTCTTTCTTTTCACAAACTTTTGTGGGTTGACCCAGAAGTTTTTGTTGCTATGAGTGCTGTTATTTCATTCTTCGATACATGCATGTGAGTTTCAGGCCTGTTTTGCTGTGACAGGGAGCTAGTCTATAAACTAAATCCATTCAGCGGGCTGATGGCTGTTGTACAAGCCACTCCCTCTTCAGAAGCAGTTCTCCAAACAACTTGAGAGCTTCAAAACTAAAATAACATTGAGAAATCATGTTCTCTCAGCAAGGACACATCCAAGTACCCACATCCCAGTTTGGGGCTGATGGAGATTTAACTTTGGGGTTCAGTGCTTGTGTGATTAGATTTGATACAGGCTGGTCAGCAGCTACCACCTCCCTCAGGACTTTTTGTTTTGCCTGCAGAAGGTGCTCCTTTCTGACACCAGGCTGAGTGAGCCAGTGCTTCCCATCTCCTAGTAGCTCCTTCCTCCCTGCCACCCACAGCCCCCTTGTCCTGGCTCCACCCATCACTGGCACTTCTTCTCCTCAGGCCTCATGTCACAGCTTCTACCCCTCCTTGGCCCTCTGCGTCAGCATGGTGGGTGCTCTTGCCTGCACTGGCCACAGCACGGTGGGGTCAACACATTGGGACCGCTGGAGTCCAGCGGGTTCTCCCCTGTGCTGGGAGGAGGGCACAGGCATGGTGGGATTTCTTCTACTTTTGGGGATTTGGGGCAAGCTCCACTTTCACAGCAATTTCTTGCTGCCCGTGTGAGCTGAGACCTGCTGACTTTAAGGAGAGTTGTGGTCCCTAGTGTCAGTTCCCTGTCTGGGCCCAGGGAACCCCCCAGAACTGTGTGCAGAAATCACTTGGCTTGTGGTTTGGCTTTGCATGGGTCACCTTTCTCAAACTATTCTTCATAGGTGTAAGGAATGGAAAATTACTTAGAAAAAAGAAAGGAGGGGTTCAGGTCACCCAGTGCCAAAGTACTAAGTACTGGAGACAGCATGTGGGAGGGAAGTGGTGCAGCACCAGAGAGCAAAGCTGCTCCAAAACTGGGGCCTTCCACTGGTGGGGACACACTTTCTTCTGTAATGGGATTTTGAGGTGTTTTTTTAGTTCCTCCCCACCCCCAGCTGTTAAGCACTAGTAACAAGTGAGGCACAGCTCCTGTTAAAACTTTGGGAGTGCTTAGTGGAGATAAAACCATCAGTGGCATAGGCAGCGGTGGGGAGCTGCATCTGCATCTGTGCACTGAGCATCACTGGTGCTGCTGGGGTTAGGCTGGCCTTGTCAGTCCTGAGACACTCCAGAAAAAACACAGGTGCAGACAAGGCCCCTGTGCCCTGATGCAGACACTGCAGTTTTTGAAGGTTGCCTTGTTTATTACTTGTAGGCTTTTGCTAGGAAAAAAAATAAATAACCGATTTAAATGTGCCAGACCAGCTGTGATTCTGGACGAGACACGACCATCATGCCAGCACAGGGCAGGAGGCAAAGATGGGAGTTTGGTGGCCTGGGGAGAAGGTTGGACTGCCTATTTTGCTGCTTTACATAGTGTGGAGCTACTGCATATCAGGACTGCAGATCCCCTTAAATGATGTGCAGCTGGACACCATTTTCATTATTTAAAGCAGCAGGAGGAGAATCAACAACACCCAGTACCTTGAGCAGCTCCTATGCTGATTGTTCCCTCAATAGGATATGCTTTAGGGCACTATGCATGCTCTGTGGCTGGTACTGTTGATACCACCTTGGTTTCTGAAAGCTTTCAGTTAATGGTACTCCAGTTTGGCAAAGAAAAAGCTTAAAGTATTTTTACATTCACTTTCACATTAACCTCAGAGTAGACCTGCCAAATTTGACATGCTGCTGCTGAAAATAAGTGATACTCATTTTGGATTAATTTTAAGGCACTCTTAAATAAGCATTACCCTTCCCCCCTTCTGATAAAGGAATTTTGCAGTTGGTTTCAATTATCCATTTAAAATCTTCCTCTGCTTTTGAGGTTCTTTTTGCAATCTAATTTAAATTTCTACAGCTTGGAAGACCTGCTAAGAATTCTTAATTGGCATATGGAACAGTAAATATAAAAATAAATGGCAAAGAATAGTGGAAGAGAGCAAAACACATTGAATACAATAGAAACAAGGGTGACTTTGTTGCCACTATTCCAGCAATGCAAACTTTTTCCTTTAACAGCATACTGAATGTCAGTTCTCCTCTGTAATATTTTATCCCCTTCTTACACATACAGGATTTTCCTTTTCTGAATTATTTTAGGAATCATAGTTCTGCAAAATTCAATTTCCTCTTTTCACCCCTCTATTCCTCTCTCAACTTCCTTGAAATCAAGAAATTAATTTCTTTCTCTAATAATTGCAGTATGGAATGGAGATTATATCATAGAAATTAGAGATGCAAATAGGCAAGTTAGGTCATTCAGCAGCGCATCTGCACTGCGATGTGTGATGACTCCCCACACTGTAACATGTTCTCTAGTGTTTTGTCCAATCCAATTTTGTAAATTGGGTTGACTCCTATTTAAATTGGGAGGCTGTTCCATAATACAGAGAGATTACCAAGAGAAATGTCCTACATATGGCCTAGTTTAGGGATATTTTTTTCTTTAATCAAGCTTTTGCCATATAAGTTCTAAAAACTTCTTGCTAACACCATATCGGGAAGCATACAGAAACGTATGAGAACTCTGGAATGGTGATGTAGCTTGTAATCACTTTGAAGAAAACCTGAGGATTAATCTTGTCAATAAGTGCATTATGGAGACTGCTTCCACAGCAGTTCTTCCCACACAAGTGCTCATTGCCCCGAACAGGAGCTGCTCAAGTACAATAGCTGCAAAATAAATCCCACTTTATGTAGCATCCATTGAAGAACAAACTAAAAGTGCAACTTATTATTACTTTATCTACTGTCTGAAAGTCTCTCAGCTGTTTGGTATTTGAAGAGCAGAATTATTGTATAGCTGCCTGAGCAGAAGTCCATTAATCTAACCCCAGAAATTTAAAAACTATTTGCCTTACTTTATTTAGTGGAGAAGGAGACAGGAGGCACAATGTTATTTAGGCACCTCACTGGGCTTGAGTGATTTCAGTATGAGCTGGCTATCTACACAGCTGCTTGATGCCTCAGACCTTAGTAGCTTTTGGCCTCAATATTTGGCCTCCAATTCCCTTTGCTAAACACTGCTTAGGACTTCTAATTCAGTAATTTTTCATATGAAGCATTAGAAAGAATA
This sequence comes from Psilopsiagon aurifrons, assembly GCA_025447955.1. Lineage (NCBI taxonomy): Eukaryota > Metazoa > Chordata > Aves > Psittaciformes > Psittacidae > Psilopsiagon > Psilopsiagon aurifrons. Next base: position 31,880 of record JAOEHY010019640.1, on the reverse strand, counting down.
GAAGAAGCTTCAATATTTCTTTTGTGTGTGTGTGGTTTTTTTCTTCTTTTTTTTTTTTTTTTAATGAATTGGCCATTGTTATGTAGCTTAATGTTGTGTTTTTGTTTCTGAAGATAAACAGTCAGTGGGGACTGTTGGCACTTTGCTGCTTTGGAAATCCACATTCCTTTTTCAGGTGCCTGGGGCTGTACTTGGTGTTCCAGACTGGAGCAGCAACGCAGTTTTGTAGTTAATTCCCCAATTGTCTCCACTTACAGAGCTCTGGTTTAGTTTGCAAAGTTTTTTTGGTATGTGCTAACTAAATTCTGTTTCTTTTCAGAGGAGCTTCCCTCTGCTTCTACACCGAAAACACTTTGACAGCTGGTGGTGATCCAAGCCTGTAATGGGTCCCTTCAACAGCTTTGAATCGGCTGGGCGAACACACACTCAGTTAAGGGGACTGGGCTAAACCTAGTCTGAAGTGAGCTTCCCAGGCTGCTTGAACTGCAGACATAACAGCCTCAGTACTAACAACTTTGATTGACTTATCTGCACCTATGATGTCAAATTGTTGGCTAATGATAAACTTAGCCTGAGATTTTAGAAATATAATTTTTGGCCCCTCTGGCAGTTTGGACTCCTGTGTGCATTAGGGACTCCCTACATGCCTCTTCCAATTCCCCTGGAAGAATAAGTCATCTTTCTCTCTGGCTTAATCACGTGGAAACTACATCATCTTGAATTATAATTGCTTTTTCCTATTTACAAAACCAGGAATGGTTTCTAAGAGCTCTGCTCCTCCCACATTGCTTGCTTTGCCACTTTTCCAGCCGGGTCCAGCATGATTCCAGTGCTCAGATAACAAAGCACCATCAGCAGGGTGATGTGGGTGGAGGTGCATTGAGAGGGTGTAACTGCCCACCACACATTTAGATCTCTTTTCACTGAATCAGGTGAAAAAGACAGTACTTAATGCCTTTAAGAAAGGGCTGCCTGCGTGACAAGTACAAATTATACTTCATGTTCCTGTAATTTGACCAGTCAACACCTGGCCTAAAACAAGTGATATACTGTTAAAAGAGAATTCCAAAGCCACATCTAACACACAGAGGTATCATTTTGCCTATGAAATAAACAGGCAGTTAACCTCCCATCTGCACCCAACGCTCCCCAGAAACCAGAAAACCCCAACATTAAAAATTTACAAATAAGTTATTTAAAAAAGCAGAAAATGTAGATAATAGCACACCAGTTTATGCTTATAGATGTGTTCCTTTTTGACTTTTTTCCCCCCACTTAATAGCTGTAAAAATAAATTTTCAGTTTTGAATCATTACAAAAATAGAAACCTGGAAAATAAAAATTCACCATATAGGGTTTCTAAGAAAATAACTATTCTATCTTGTCTAGCAAATTTAAGTACTACTTTAGTTTTGTGTATATACATAAGAAAATTGGAGTGCTCAGGTGGCATTGGTGTAATAACTTCTGCTGAGAATTATTTTTTGAATTCTGTTCACTGCCAGAACTGAGTGTAGGTGCCCAAACCTATAAACTAAAAACAAAACAGTAAATAACTGTTCAAGAAAATACTTTTGAATTGTGGCATTTGGAGTAATGATAGTTTGGCTATCTGAAATACAGTATATAATTGAACCATCTTGGGAAAAACAAAAACAAAACCAAACTTGTTGAGGCAGAAGGGTGTCCCTGTGCATCAGAAATATGTGGACAAAAAGGAACTCAAGCGAGAACAAGAGCTTAAAATGAGGGCAAGGAAGGAATGAGTCTGCAAGATTCAGTGACTACAAAGGAAGAAAGGAGTCTGGGGGCTGGTAGTGAGGAAAATGCAACCTCATCTGCTCAAGGCAGAATCAGCTCAGCGAGCTCAAAGACCCTTTCTTTGCTGCTTGACCAAAATCAACAAAGCTTGAACAAGTTTGGACAGATGCCTATGAGCCCCTCAGTTCCATGAGGGCAGGGTTGCCTATCAGAAGAGAGCAATTAGTAGGAGCATTCTCACATTTGTCTCCAAATTGGTCATCTGTCCACAGAACTGGCTTTAAGAAAAGTACTTCAGACTGTGCTTTTTATGTGACTAAGTGTATATTCTGAGGATGCCCTGTAGCTGGAGCCATGACTGAGGAACGTCTTACACTGTGTTGTGTGAGAAGTATCTGTCCTAAGAAGTGCTGGACATGGGCCAGTCATTCCTCCGATCTTGTTAAAGCTCCTACTGTGAATGAGGGCTTGTCTACACATAAAGCTATTTCTGATTAGTGCCACATGTGGATGCTCTGGCCACACATGACATTAATCAAGAACAATTAATCAGGAACAACTCCATGTGTAGACAAGCCCAAATTTAATGTGAGGGTGGTCACAGAATGGTGCTCTGCTCAAGAGAGACCTCAGAACAGATGAGTAATTGCCTGTCATTTCCATGTAGATGATAATGTTCTTGGCAGGGAACAAATAGATGTTTGAGAATGATTTAATTTTTCATTACCAGGTACATGCACACATACACCATTGTCAACAATAACCAGTTCTGTGAACACTGGAGTGTGGATCCCTAAAATGAGCTCTAGTGCTGTTGCTGCCTGGTATGTGTAGCGCTAGGCTTTGTATGCATTTCTAGACACTTGCATTCATAACTGTGTTGGCTAAAGGTGTGAAGAACTGCATTTATTCCTTTGGAATGGATAAGCATACAGAACCTAAGCCTTCATCACTAAAAATGGCTTGTTTTCCTCAGGACAAAATTAGTTTAAATTTTCTTGTTTACAAGCAAATTATTGGTAGTGCAAGGCTGCTGACAAGTATTTCTTGTGTGGACAGCTTTTCCAACAGGGATGGTTCAATGTACCGCAGGATAACCTCTTCCTGTTACCATCATAGGAGTTTCCTGAGTTGGGGCTGATAGGAAGCAAGATTATTGTGGAGATGGGATGGTGTGCTTAGGGAATATTTATCCATACCTGAGCTGGCTCTCAAACTGGCTGTTACGCTATTTAAGTTTTTTTGTGTGCCATTTTGTGAGGAGCCAATTGCTGATTGTCCATGCTGAGCTTGCTCTGGGTGTAATCAATAGTTCTTTTCTTATCACTGTCCTTTGGTGCTCAGGGAGAGAAGTTGCTGTCCTGGCTCAGTGTCTGGTTGGGTTGGTAGGACCCCAGTTTCACACTGCTAGGATGATGTGCTTTTTCTACTCAGAATATTTAGTGGAGTTCACTCCATAATGTAATTTTTCATGCAGCAATATGAAATCCCTTGAAAGCCAGTGTATCACAGGTTAGGAAAGGGAAATTTTATTTTATTTATTTATTTTATTGTCTTATCTGGTTTGGAGCCTCATGTGGACACAGGTTTCCAATATCCAAGGGCATAACATATTTTTGGGCAAGTATTTCCTACTGAAGCTCTTGTACTTCTCTGGGAATAGGAGCCTGTAAGGTTAACCTGCTAGATAAAGTCGTCAGTCAGGAGCCCCCGATTCACATGTGTGTTCCAAGAAATGTACAGATGTTTATACAAAGTGGAGTAGCTATAGCAGGACAGACTGAAACAGATTTTTTTCAAAACACTGAATGGCTTTGACATTTGGCCACTTCCCAGAGAAATAGGAGAATGGGTTCAAGATCATTCAATGAATCAGGCAGAGACTTCAGAACACATCTCCCAATACACATGCATGTGCCCTAATCCTGACAGATGTGTGCCCTGACCTTGCTGCTCCCTCTTTCCTCCTCTCTAAATGCTGAATGTGAGATTTCCAGCAGGGATTAAGCATGAGGTAGTCTTGTATGTGCCTACCTATTGATCTGCTGCTCTGCCCTCAGACTTAAGCAGTGATTGAAAAGGATCTGTGGGTTGTGGTAATGCTGAAATGTTGTCCTGAGGTTCCTAAAGGTGGAGTTGGGCAGCCAAGTCTTTTCTAGGTTTAGGTCATAAAATCTGAAGTGTGGTATAGCTTAATAATTGGTTTCTATAATAAGCACTTAATTTTAGCAATAGAAATATGTTTCATCTATGTATAAATTGGCATTTTTAATTACCCATTTTTCTAATACTTTTGTGAGGATATAATTTATATTGTAATGTCACGGCACTCAGATGTAATTCTAGGAATAGCCGCTTTGGTATGAACACGTTTTTTTCTTGTTGCATTTTACTGAACTGTTTAAAATTACAGTCAGCTGAGAGAGCATGTGCAGCTTTTATTGCAGGTCCCTTCTTATGCTTGATGTGATTCTAGATGGCCAAAAGCTGAAAAATAGTGGCTTGGCATTTATAATCTTTCATTTCAGGAGATTCATGCTTTTAAAACCTCATGATTAGCTCATGGCAAAATGCTTTTCATGGTGCAACAGTTTAGAGGCCACCTAAAGTTCTGGCAGGAGCAGAACTTGTCTGTTCTATTGCATCACCTACGGGAGCATGCTGTGCTCCCATTTTCTGACCTATGCTACCTTTGGATGTGCTTAGGGTTTTACTATAAAGAGCTTTAAATCTCAAAGTCATAAATATGCTTTTCTTAGTTAATAAAGAACATCTCCTTTGCATCTATGATAATATGGAATTGGAGACATCTGCAAAACTTGGGCTAAGAGTTAGCTTTCGGTTGGATAGAGAGCACATCTAAATCAGGAATCTATTACCATGGAGTTTGCTTCCTCCATTTATTGTCAGAGCATGAATCTGTTGACCTTTAGGTTGTGCTGTGCCTTCTACTGCGTCTTCTCTGGGGAGTTCAAATGAGAGGATCAAAGACTTTTCTTGGAAGACATTTTTTTTTCTTTTTTTGAGGGTTGAAGTAGGGAGTTCTAAATGTTTAGACTTGGGTGTTGTTCATTAAGACTTGAACAGATGGAATACAGATATTTTGACTATGCTTAAATAAATAAACAATATCATAAAGGGACACAGCATTTAAAAATGTCAGCTATTGAAAGTTACTGCAATTTGGGTCACTTTAATTCATGGAACTGGCATTCAGATGACAGATACCCAAGGTTTTGCTGACCTTGGGAACATTACTGAGTAATCAGTCATTAAGTAAGCATGAAGTGTTCTTGAACAATGTAGTGAATGTCTTCAGCAGTTAACATACTTTCCCTTGAAAGCACTCATCTTCTTGCTCCATCTTCTATTCCCAGACACAAATTTGTTCTAATTTAAAGGGAACACCATTCTTCATTTTCCTTGTTTGCTTTTTCCTGTCACATCTCTTCTTAATGGGAGTAACAGCCTTCTGTTCAACTTTTCATTTTGCATATGTCTCTTAATAAAAGTATAATAAAACTTAAGGTTTATGTCTTCAGAGAGCAGCGTAATTCTGACTGTAGAAGAGCTAAGTTCTGCCTTCAGATGCAAAAGCATAATTCCCATTGAAATAAATTAAACTGAAGCATGTATACAGAGAGAATGAAATTTTGATGTCAGACTGTTTCTTGCAAAATCCTATGAGGAAGGTAAGCAAAGTGTTATTATACCAATCTTTGCAGATAATCTGAGACAAAGAGGATTAATGAATTGTCAGGATCCATTCAAAGAATCATTAATTAAAGCTATTACTAGCACTCAGCAGTTTCTGGGTTCCCAGTTGTATGTGCAATCCACTTGGCCATGTTGTTGAAACTAAGGCACTCTAAGATGGTGGATAACTCACTCCACCAAGAGGTTACATGGAAGGTTGTTTACATCCTCCAACTTAGGATGCAGACAATCAAATTGGAACGTCAACCTCCACTTTTTTTGCAGTGTATGGAAACAAATCAGCAGTGAATAAAAGACTCTGGAGTCCATGACTGAAGGATGAGTTGTACTGTTTGGTGCACTGGGGTGGCACTGTTGATGCTCAGCACATGGGAGGCAGGACAGGGAGGAGAGGAGATGTGGAAGAGGGAATGTCATGATAACAGAGAATAGGGTGAGATGGAAGGAAAAGGAAATGGGAGGAGAAAAATAGAAAAAGCAGAATGTAGTGGAAATGGATCACAGAGCTAAATAAGAAAAAAAAAGATAACCCTGTATTAATTTGTATTATATCTCATAGTTTAAACAGTGCCCATTATATATATCTGTTTATTTTCTATGCTTTATGACAATTCTACTTTTGAATATGTATTCCAGGAATTATTGATTGCTTCTGCAACACAAACAAATATCTGTTTTTGCCATTCTTAATTTCATTTTCTGGGTTTAGCATAGTTAGTGTTGTAGCTTGTAGTAGATTGGAATCAGAGTTGCTAGCTGAAGCACAAAGAATTAAACTGATTCCTGAAAAAAAAAGGTTTGCACTTACTCCTACTGATACTAGTATCATATTTCAAATTGACTTTAATTAAAGCAGGATTGTGTCCTTACATGAAAGCCATGATTTCCTAAACATTGCATTTTCTATTAGATGCAATGAGCATCCCATTCATGGCTGGGAATGAAATATATATGGCCACATTTTATCATTTAAATGCTGGTGTAAAATTTACCCAGGGCCACTTGACATAAAGATTTTTAGTCTGAACTACTTAAATGGACCCTCCTTAAAACTTCCTTGTTAGAAATACGCACTTTCTGGTGAAGTGCACTTAACGAATATTCTCTGTATTATTTAAAAAAAAGAGGAAGTTTTAAATTCCCTGATGAAAGGCATGAGATCATTGAGTAAGGGAGAAATGACAGCTTGAACATGCAAAACATGCTTGCAACAGCTTATTTAGGATGGGCACATAATCTAATGTCAGGGATACAGATTATATTTCTCTGTTGTTTTTTTCAGTTGCAGTTGCTGATTTTACTGTTGTGGATACCACGTTAGGTGTAACAAAAATGTGGTTTTCAAACTGACCCTTTTAAGGCAGAATAGCCTGAAGGAAATACACCCATTCTGCTTCAAAGAAGATCTGTCAGTAGGAAGGAGGAATAATATGCATGCATAAGTAATTAATAATGATCTGAAGCTTTGATATTTTGTAAGGCCCAGAAAATTACATTTTTACAGGATGTAAAATATTGTTGGGTTAAAAACCCATGGCTTAATTCCATATCCTGTAACAAAATTTATGTTGAGATAAATAGAAACTGAGTTTGAATAGGGACAGAAGTATCAAAAGCACTGGTTTGAGTGCTGTGTGTGTCCTTTTATTACACCAGTGAATACAGTTGTGGGTATCACTGCAATCCTTAATAGGATAATATGGATGAGAAAGATCTTCAATAAAGAGTATAATGAGATGCTCAAATAGCCTGACTTTTCACTTAATTTAAAGAATTCATTCCCCTGAAAAGCTCAATTTCTACATACCTAATAGTACAACATGAAATTCAGAGGCCAAATCTCATTGACTAGATTTTGTTTGAATATGTTTTTAAACAGCTGCTTTGACTTCATTACATGTCTTTAATGTAGCCATTTGTAAAGTCCTTTTCTTGTATAATAGATTAACTTGCAGAGAGGAACCGGCTGATACAGTGATGCCTTTTGACAGTCCTATTTTTAGAAGCAGAGGGAGGTACAGTCAAATAAAACATGCTGCAATTAATAAGCTAGATATCAAGCGTGGATCGTTAAGGGGAAACTCCCTTTGTATTTTAACAGTCTTCTGGGGCTTCCTATCCCTCTTATAACCACAGAGAATTCTACAGGCATTTTCTACCTGGTGAGAAAGTACCTGTGCATTTACCTATTAATCTATAATAAGTATGTATATTTTTGTTTTCAGGGACAAAACATGTGAACCTGTCAACTTTTCTTTTGTCTCTCCTCTCATGTTGTTTCATCTGGACATAAGGACACTGAACTAGCAGGTAACCAGCCTGATTATCTGCCATGGCTCCTGCAACACCGCTCTGGTACTTTACACAGCAGTGACTGACCATTGTTTGCAAGGCTGGGTAATATGTTGTTTTGGAGGGGTCAAACTACTCAGGACCCAAATAGTCAGTTATACAGAAACATGGAGAAATCCAGGAGGTTTAATACTAAACCTGTGAGGTTTTAGTAAAAGGAAAATTGCAATTATGGGTTCTAAAGAAATGGACTAATCACAGTTTAGCTTTTGGCACACTATTAGCATAGGACCCTTGTGCAGGGAAAATATCTTCCTGATGTCAGACATGTTGGCTAGTTTAATTCTGTGCCTGAGACACAGTTTAGATGCTATCTTAATTGAAACATTACACATTTAGAAATTGGAGTAACAAGCTGATGGAGTTCACAATTGAAAAACCTATGTATTTTTCTATGGATAAATTGCCTTTTGTATGCAAATTGGTCACTGGTTGATTTGATATTACCAGATGATGGTTATTGCCATAGAGGGACTTGTCACCAAACATCTCTGCCCATTAAAGCTATCAGGAAAGAAAACATTCAAACCAAGGCTTCCTTGACTGGAAGCTTGGGTTTGCAAGGTGAGGCTAGTTAACCTAATTCAGGAATCCATCCCCTTTGGTACACTGGCAGGTGTCTGGTGAGAAAAGGTGAAGATCAGATCTATAAATGCAACTTCCCTGCAGGTCATTGACACCCATGTGCCTCTGTTCTTTCAGCATCTTGTACATAGATGACCTCCAGAGGTTCCTTCCAACCCTAACAATTCTGTGATTCCCCTTAACTTTTCCCACAGATGCCTAGGTTAAATTGGCTGTGCATTCTCACTGAGCTCTGGAGAAGAATGTGCGAAGTAGCTCAGATTAATGCAGACTAATGGTGCAGGGGATATGCTCCCAGTTCTTCTAATGCCCTGGATTATGGCATTGCCTTTGTCAGTGCAGGCATTTGAATGCTATGGCGCATTCTCTAAGTATATGAAGCATTCCTGATATTTCCAGTTACTACATATTTTGATCACATTCACACAGCACCTTTCAAGGTCATTAGTAAACAACAGAGAGCTAGACAGGCATCCCCAAAAGGAGAGCAACTTGTTACTTCTGTCTTCTGCAATCCACTGTCAGCACATTGACTTTTTGTTTACACCTACTGGAACAGTTTGTTATCTAATTCTGTATACTTACATCCTACAAACAAGTTATCTGTTCTAATGTTCTGTCTAGACAAAGACTTAAAAGTGTGAGGTTAGCATGTACAACCAGCTTTAACCCACGCTAACTCAGTAGAGCCTATGGTCCCATGAGGCTTTAAGACAGACTATTTAGTAGGTGTTAAAGGTGATGTGTCTTGTCTGAAGCTTAAGAAAAAGATAGTTTGACAAAAGCTTTAGGAAGACAGCAGTGTACATTGCTAGTCTCTTTGTGTAGCAGTTTGATTCCACAACCTCCCGCTTCAAGTTGGCATCATATATTTTTGTAAAACAATGTGTCTTTGTTTTATTTATAAACCTGTCTATCACTTTTGCTTTTGTGGAAGACTCCACAGTTTTATCTTGAACTCACTGAGGCTCTGTTCTCAAGGAGTTTGGAACTGGTGTATTTGCAGTTGCACTTAACCGGCAGTGTGGACTTCTAGCTCTGCACTGAGCTAGACAGTTAACCCTCAGAGGGTTAACTGTACTAATAATACTTGCTTTTTCATCAAGGTAGTATATCTGCTTTAGGTCGTGTTGCCACAGTTGTCCTGTATAATACAAGTTATGCTGAATTATGTGGTCAAAATCCAGTTTCCTGTGAAACATCTGTTAAATTCAGTTTTTCTCAGAGCAGCCATCACAATAGGTATCCAGAAAAGCAGACTTTCTGAATATAGATATTACTTGTATATAGTTTGTCTGATTCCTCATTTATTAGAACAGTTGACTGATGGGCAGAGTACTTCATTCTGAATCAGATAAAATGTGTAAATTTTTCTCTCTAGGACTATTTTGGATTTCTGTCTTTAAAATCTGACAGCTGAAACATGAGGTGTAACCACTGTTCAAGTAGAGTAGAGCAAAAAAACCCCAAAAGAGACAACTCCCCCCACCCAGTATCTGTTGACAGCAGCCAAAGAGTGGTCTCCCCTGTGCTATTTTGATGTTTCTCATTTTCAGTTTCATCTTTCTTTTTTTTTTTTTTTCAGGTAAGGCAAAAATAGGAGTATTTCTTTAATATATTGATACATTTATGTCTTTACTGTTCAAGCCTAATGGTTATACCACTATCTTTCTATCTCTTATTTTCCAATACACTTAAACTGTATTTTAGGATATTCATTATCTACTTATTTTAATGCTGGCCTTTGTAAAAATCCATTACAGATACTCAGACATTCTTATGTCCCTGTCAAGTTCTCTGCTAGTTCAGTTTTCAGTATTCCTACATCATATTTTTTGCAATGCCATGTCCTTTACACATTGTTTCAGTGATTCCTCTTATACATGCCCTACATAACTCACAGAGACGAGTCTCCATTTCGTCTTCTTGTCTCTTTCAGTACCTTTCCACTTTTTATAGTGAATTTTTCTTTTTTGATAACATAATTTTAATCTCTTCAGTAAGCTGGTTTGTGTTCCTTCTTGCATTCTTATAAACCAGGATAAACCAGCTTGGAGTGATATGTAGAACCAGATTTAGTATATCCCCTCTTATCTTTATTCCTTTACTATTAAAATGCTGCACTGTAGTTCCAGTTAGGCATTTTGAGTGGATAGAGTAAGATCTTTGCTTTTACTTCACATTTGAGGAGTTGTGTCTGACCTGTCCAGTGGCCAGAAAGCCACATTGTCAGGAACAGAGCTGGTGCTGCCAGCAGATCCCCTAAATTCATCATCCGCCGCAGTTCTGCATGATCAGTTAAGCAGCCCCAGGACACTTGCAGACCTGCAAGGTGGTTCTTTTTTCACAACTTGGTCAATTGGAAGTACTGTCTTTTTATAATCCATACTCTGATTATAATATTTTTCATTAGCATTGGATTTATTCACATATTTTATTTTATTAGGCAGCAGGATGATGAACACTCATCCTGCCTCATAAATGTAACTTGCACTAGCCTGGTATCACAATCTGGTATGAGTTGCATGATCATCATTCACACATACGTTCTTGTGGGAGGAAGTTGTATTTCAAATGCACACAAGAGAAATTTGATACCATTTTGACTTGATGGGAGAAGCATGCAAGTGTCCTGTCACAGGCTGTTTGCTGTACTTTGTCTATTAGCAAAGTGATTTCATTTCATCCGTAATGCACACAAGCTGTTTCATTCGCTAAGGCAGAACAAGAGACTTGTTAAAGGGTGGTCTGCTTTTGCCAGGGTGGGCATGAAACTCCAGTATTGTTTGTCACTCCCCTGCCACCATAATATGAATGAAGTATGGAAAACACTCCAGTTCTTTATGTCATAAGATGGAGGAGTTAAGTAGTAATTATTTGAAAGTTCAGAAACTGGGCACTGTCTTTTGTGTCAGAAGTGTTCTCTTAGGTGGAAGGTGGGCGTAAGCCCATGTACTGGCTTTTTAGGTTTCTTCTCTTACCTGTAGGGCCCTAGTATTCCTATGGAACAGTGGGAGTACAGAATGATCTTTATTTTCCCCCGTGCTGCTCCCCTGAGCAATATAATGACAACAAATCATTTTCTTTTAGAAAGAATAGATCCATTAAGAAAATATTCCCCTTTCTGCATAAAGTGGTGGTGTGATCAGCCCAAGGTTATAGGTGCCAATAGTGCCTAATTACTTGTGCTTTCTGTAAAGTTCTAAGAACAGCTTTACATTCTTTCATTATCTTGAGACAGGTGGAACACTGCTCATTAAAAATTTAGTGCTCTTCTCATTTATTCAGAATAGATTAGTATACTGGTGCACTATGAGAGGTAGTTGCAATGAAACCAGCGATGCTGTTACCCTTGTGCCAGACATGAGGCTCTTTCTTGAAAGGATGCTGTATATGCACGCAATTTGCTATCAATCATGGTAAAGTCACAGGTTTTTCAGAAGTATCTATTAGTTTCAGATGCGTCAATACTGTGGTGCTTATCTTCATACAACTTAAGAGGAGCCTGATTTTCAAAGAGCAGGTGTCCATCATTTTGTAAAAATCCAGCTATATTAAAGTGTTGCTCAACTTGAGGTATCCAGATGTACTAAGCCATTTTTTGAAGTCTTGTTCAAACCAACGTCTTCTGCAAGACTTTGTAGTCTAATTCAGCCAAATAGAATGTATAGAATAAAAACAAGATGAGGCTTGAGGAGAGAGAGAGAGAGACATCAAAGGGAACAGAATGAAAACATAGAATTTGTCATTTCAGAGCACACCATTGATCTGAGGAGGACTGTGTTCTGCTTCCAGCTGTGGTCAGTACCCTGTGATGTAAAAGAAGGGCCAAAAAACGTGATTCATAATGTGTCATACAAAAAAGCCCCAAACGTTTTTGCTTGTGTTGTTCACTATAAATAGAATGCTTAAGTAAGAATGAGGCGGAACGAGAAGCCACACATGCCACTTGATAGTTGATGAAGGAAGCATATCTGTGTCTAACATACAGGCAAAATGCTACAAGACTGGTTCAAAATTAGAAAAATATTATCCCTGAAATGCTGCCAAATTCAGTGCCTACATGGGTTATGTCTGCCTTTTTTGTTTGCAAAGGGAATTTATTTGGAATGATAAATCTTATTTTTTTCTGATTGCTCAGACAACTTTTATGATATGTCATTCATTTCTCCTTTGTGCAGGAACTGTTGCTGAAGTTGGAAAACACAGCTCATCAGCTAAGGCATTACTTCCTCAAAATGTGAATATAGAGTTAAGCACTCGAGGTTAACCTGTGTGTCATATCCTTTTTACTCTTGCATCAGTTCAAATTTGCTTCTTCCTAATTATCATGTTACAAGAAGGTCTGGGAAGAATCATAGGATGGGCTAGGTTAGAGGGGATCTTTGGAGGTCATCTAGTCAAAGCAGTGCAAACATTTGGTCAAGTTGCACAGGGCTTTGTCCAGGAAAACTTTGAATATTACTAAGAATAGAAGTTTCATGATCACTTTGTGAGCCTGTTGCTTGTTCCTTTTCCTGACCACAGTTTTTCTGATTTCTTTTTCCCTTGATGTATAACAGGGGATGAGGATTTGAGCAACCTGGTCCAGTGGAAAGTGTCCCTACCCATGGTAGGAGGGTTAGAACTAGATGATCTTTAAGGTCCCTTCCAACCCAAACTATTCTGTAATTCTATGATAATTGGAGTCTCTCATGCTGTAAATTTGGAGGATTGCCTCTTGTCTTTCTGCTGTGCAATGCTGAGAAGAAGCTCAGGGATCTTCTTTCTGGCTCTTCTCAGAAGAAGCTCAGGGATCTTCTCTCTGGCTCTTCTCCCCACTTTAGGAAGTTGAAAACAGAAACTAGACTCTCCTTTATCCTTTTCTCTGGGTTAAATGAATCCAGCTTCCACAACTCCTTGTCATATGTCAGGCACTCCACAACCTTTATTGGACTTCTCAGTTTGTAAATGTCTGTTTTGTCCTGGGGAGCCCCAAACTACACACAGTGCTCCAGGTGGGGTTTCTCAAGTGCTAAATTGCTGAGAATAATTGCTTATCTATAAAATAGCTCATGATTGGTTTCCCCCTCATTCCTCTACATTAATACAAAATTGAAAACAAACTAAGAAAACAAGATTCTAGGACTACAAAAAGGAAGAAAGATAAGCTATAACACTATAATGGTGTGCTTAATTTTCCCTTCTGGTTCTTTCAGTTTTGCTTTTCTTTCTGCATAGCAACCCAACTTCAAAAGAAGGGGCCAGTGGTGCTGCTACTGATCCCGGCTAATAAACAACCCTTTTGGGATGGTAGAGAGGGTTAGAGGCCTCAGCCAGTTCCAGTTTGGTCCTGATAGTTGTTTGGGTGTGATACACAATCCATTCAGGGATGATTGAGCATCAAGTTAAATATTCCCACAGATGTGTTCTTGCATGCAAGAATGTCACTGTTTTGGGTTTTGAGGCTTTTCTGTATTTGTCCATACTGCAGACACTGCTGGCCCTATAGCAAGTAGAATGTGTGTGCAACATTTTAGGCTGGACTTTTGTGCCTTTGGAAATGCTACATGCATTAATTTGTTTGGGAAATGCAATAGTTACATGATTTAGATATAGGAATTGCTTTTCTAGTTTATAGGTTTCATTGCATCTTAGACTGAGGGAAAACTTTGTGGTGGAGAAGAGAGGCACTTTCAAGACAAAATGACAGTTGAGTCTGCTCTCAGGTGGGTTGTTTAGGCACATAAAGTTCCATTTAATTGTCAGAGTCCTCTGCAGGGGGAATCTAACCGTAAAAGTAAAAGTTTAGAAGTATTGTCTAATTTTAGAAGTATTTAGGCAACTAAGTGAATAGATAAGAGCATAACACTACTTCAGAAATTTTCAGCCCTGCCATGCCTTGGTTTCCTGTTTGTGGTATGGACTTACTGTCTTCTAGCAAGGGTGTTATTGGAGATGAAATTGCATATTAAGTCTGCAGGGTTCTCAGATACTATGTTGAGTGTGGGCCATAGAGTTATTTCACCAGGTATTATGATAGAGGGATTTAATGCTCCTCCTATCTCAGTTCAGTCAATCTTCTGCTTTCCTTCTGCTTTCCTTTCTGCTTGTTTGCCTTTTCCCTCCTGTTTTATTATGATCTACTTCTGCTCTTAGAGAAGCATACATTGATGAATATTGACATGTGAGTGAGTGTTGTGAAAGAAGTGCATACTCGTGTATTTCTTTCTTCTGTGACACTTCTACAAAAAATTCTGTAAAGCCATTCATGAATAAACCCCAGGCACTCAGTACTACTATGCGAAGTATAAATCAACAAAGAGGTAGCCTTATGTTTGACTTTATAATATGGAGCAGAAGTGCCTTCACATCATCAGATGCTGATGCTATGTCTTCCATTCCTAACTTCTCCCCCCCCCCCCGCCGCTGCTGCTAATAAATTACAAACACATTTGCTCTCATTAATCATTCTTTGAAATGGCAGAATAGTCTTTGCTGATTGAAAATAATTATTAGCTTCTCAAAAGGATTAAACAGCCTGTTTAGATTTTCATTTATATCACCATTTTGATGGAGTGATGTGGGGGTATGTACACACCCTTTGTCTTAAAAGTAATAATAATAATTAATGCTCTGTAACAAAGACTTTCAGAAGGACTTCAGACAAAGAGAGAAAGAAAAGGCAGGCAAGGTGAGCTGTGGAATAAATGTAGGACACAGAACTGAATATAAGCTTGTGTTAGGCAGGAAGCCTCCTACTGTAGCAGAGCGGTGATAAACACAAAGGAAAATACAGCATTCCCAACATAGCAGTGGAGAGACTGAGAGACTTGAAATTTTTGGCTAACGCTAAAATCTGAGCAGTGTAATTAATCTGGAATTGAAAGAATACCACAGATGTTTAAAATTATTTTTTTCTCCTGAGTCAGTATCCTGCACATTCACAAATTGTAGGTTGTGGATTAATAGCCCCTGAGGTTCGTTACCCAGTGGGCCTTGCTCCAGGCTTTGAATTTGCACTCAGCAAAGTGTATTTGGATTGAGACAGTTTCCTAAAGTTGGGCCCCAAGGTTTTAGAATACAGTGTGTTTGATCTTCAAGTGTTCTGCAGACACTGGGATGGGAGTGTTTGCCGGAGAGCCAGAGGTATTAAAACAAACAAAAAAAAAAAGGGTGAGAAAAAGATGCAACATAAGAGTTAGCATGTTATATTTCAGAATAGGATGTAATGCAGAGATGGCCAGATAGTATAACCCTATTAACGTCTTATACCCTAAGTGTAACGCTGCTAATATGGTATTATATTTGCCTGCTGAAGGGCAGGACTTCCTAACTAGATCCATGTTCTATACTAATTTGATTGCGCTGTCTTGGGACCTGATCGGTTGTATTCACGTCATGCAGTACATCTCTCTGTGTAAGTACTAGCTAGTTTGGGTTCATTACATGACACAGGCACACCTTCTAAGTAGCTGGATATTACAGAAAGACAGATGATATGGGTTGTATTCAGATAACATGAAATCCACTGAAATCCCTGTGCTTGATGTTTCCTATCAGTTTTCTGTAGGCTCTTCTCTGCCTTGAGCCTCATTTCATTCTAAGTCATTCCTTAGAGACTGTCAGATGACTAGTTTTCTAAACATGGCACTTAGATGTGGATGGAGCTGTTAAAATGCATCCTTCTGTGACTGTCCTGTTTTGTTTGTCCTCTGTGGTGTGCTTTGAAGTGAGAGCCCAAACACTGAGAGATCAATAATGGATTTTCTTCACCTGTGGAGATGGGACATGTGGTATTCCAGTTTGTACTCAGAAATATTTACATATTTTTTATAAAATGGAAAAGCCCCAACAAAAATATTGGAGATTTGATGTGATCTTTGTGTTTGGGAATCATGATGGTCATATAACAGTTAGATCTCTGAAGCCAAGCTTCCATAGCTGTTAACGAGAGGAACATCCAGAATTGTTCTTTATGTGTTGCTGTTTACTGATGTGGCTCCTGAGAGGGAGACTGAAGTACAGCTCCTTTCTTATTTCTTTTAGATGGTTGTTCATCCATGCAACAGCATCTTGTTGACTTTAGCAGTGGAAGAAGTAGATGTTTTAAGCACTGAATGTGCAAATGGCACCTTAAATCTTAAGCTCAGAGACCTAAAGAAGTACGTAAGCATCTTGTGAATCTAACTCTGGCCAGCCCTGGCATTCATTTCTTTGTGGCAAGCGTTGAATATTACTTTTTTCAACCAAGAAAAATTGTATGCAGATGAGCTGAAGTAGTGTAACTTTTGTTCTTCATCACAATTTGTACTGAAAATCACAATAACAAAAGCTTATTTGTATTTCTGGTTGTATAAATGGTTTTGTGACATGTGTCAAGGAGCCCTTGACTTAATTATATAACTAGCCTCTGGAGCATTAATTCTATGACTATAGAGTGGGAATCTTAATTTCTCTTGCACTCTGCAATGTTCAATTAGTGTGTATGGTCTTCTGGCAGGTTTAACTTCTTAAAATGTATGCAAGCATTTTAAGGATCTATGCACTGGTATCCTCATTTTCACTGAGTGCTGCAGTGAAACAGGTAACAAGAAGTGCCATGTGACAGGGTGCATGACACAGGATGCTCTGCAACCACAAAGTTAAAGTCAGTGTCTACTCCAGACAGCTTGCAATCTAAATACCAGTGATTTATTTTAGCAGATGTTTACATAATTCTTGTAACAGTGTGAAAATTGTCTGTGAAAATATTTAAAAGTAAATGTAATTTATTCTTCCAAAGTTCAGTACCCGGTTCCTAAACCCGGAGCTCCAGGTGGAGGTTTGTTTACTAGAAGTGTGCCTGCTACATTATATGTGGCAATATATGCTCTTCCTTCCCTTTTAACAGGGTATTTTTATACCTTTGTGCAGATTACATTCTGAGCATACTTAGGACCAAACATTTTATTTTTCAGTTACCTTGGAAGACATTTCAAAGAAATGTATACACTGAAACAGGGTCATGAATTTCCTGTTTTTGTCACAGACCACCTTAATAAATATTTGAATTGATTTTTTATTGTATTAGTTGCTACTGTTGTGCCCTTAATTCAGACTTTTCCATGCACAGCTGTTGTTTAAATGTACAGAGATCAACACGATCAAATAGGTCAGATATGCCTGCATTTTGCATGCATAGACCATTTGATTTTATGAGGGGAAGGAACTGATCTAACCTTATAACTAGTAGTTACAGGTTGATTTGCATAATAAGCTGATGGCAAAACTTTCTTTGTCAACAATGAAAAGCAATATTAGATTCAAATTAACGAAGTTGTAGAGAATGATAAATTATAATGTACTGAACCTGGAAATTAAGGCAACAAAATATATGTCCATCTTCCACATGTTGATGTAATTCCCACTGTCTCTGGATTCAGACCTCCTTTGCAAGTCACTTTATGCAGCCAGATAGGAAAGAATTTTCCTCACCTCCCAGCATCTGTTCAGGGAAGACAATCACTCCAGTGAAGACCATGATATCTTCATGGCAGAGCCATCTGATATGTTGGTGGGAGGACCCTCGACTGGGTCACTTCTGACACCGAGAGCACCGTGTGGAATGGGAAGGAAAGTGTAGGAGGTATAGAATTGCTGCTACATCTTCCAGTATGGGTCAAGAACTTCCTGAACTTTATACCCCAAAACTTTTTTGCAAGCCAAATTTGTTTGCATATTATCTCCCCTGGGTATACCTCTGAATGCTAGCACCCTATTATGTATTTCTACCCACCGATCTTAAAATCACATGGTATATAATTTCAAACACTGAGATCTTTGGTTATGAATAATTCTACAATTACAAAGCAGAAACACAAAGGATGATGAAAGTAAGGGACTGGAAAACAGTAACTTTGGAGGGTCATTTTTAATAAAAACATTGGCATGATTTATTAAAATGTGGGGTTTTATAGAGCAAAATACATTTACTTCTTCTAGAGATGTTGAGAAAGTGGGAATAGACAAGGTAGCACTGAACATTCATTCTCTTTTTATGCACTTTTCCTTTATTAACTTGGTTATCATATCTTTTTTTATTATCAGCTCTGGATTTATTTTTATACCGTTTGGGCCTGATTCAGTATCTTCTTACCAGGAAAGAATATTCTTTGAATAGGGAAACCAGGTTTTTGTCCTTTTGTTTGTTGATTTTGTCTGCTCATTAGAGTTCACTTTTGTTTGAGCTGTTAACAATCTGTCACTATATCTTCAGAGTCTCCCTGGATTATTCCTTGATAATTGGGAGTCTGTATAACACAACAAATTATAAAAAAAAGGCATAGGGTATAACAGAAGGTTGCTGTATAATTTGTTGTAATTGTTACTCTGACTCACATTGTCTATTCTAAACAAATATTATTGCAAATACTGTAAGTCAAGAAACAATGAAAAAAAACCCCAAAACATATAGGCATTTCAAGAGAGTTATTAATAGGAGAACCAGAACTTAACTGCAGCATTAATAAACAATATCTGATTCTGCCTTTTTAAATCCAGCAGAACTAAAATATACTGTGTGGATGAAACTGAAGTGTATTTAGACTGGTTTATTTTGCTTGGTGCTAGGATAGAATGTGAAACTAAATATATTCATCCAAAGATAACTGAGGTTCCTGCTCCTGCTTATATTTCATCATCTGTTAAAAATCTCCTAGGTGATTAAACTAATGCACTGTAAAAGAATGAATCAGTCCTGCAGAGCTCTTCTCTGTATAGAGAACAACTTGCTCAGTTAAGTACTGTTGGGGTTTTACTAAATTAAAATCCTAGGGATTTTTGTACACAATATATTTTATCTGTGAAAACTGAGCAAAATTTTATATGTGACTCTCAAACTAAATTCCTATGGTAATTAATAAGACTTGAATACATTTCTGGTCGAGTCATCTTTGACCAATTTAATAACTTGATTTTTTTAACAGAGGAAAACCCTTATCTCTCAAGGCTGGTGGTAACATTGGGATACACCATGAAATTGTTAAAAGAATCAGAGAGTCAGTTCTTTACTGGAAAAAGATGAATTCAGACTGGAAAATTATCTTTTACTGATTCAGATGTATCATAGGCTTAGTAATTATTTGATATATTTCAGTTCCTGTGTGGGCTCCAGTAGATCCCTGAAACTCTTATCTGAAGCATCAGGTCTCCGTTGTGTACCAGCACATGAAAATATGACCTTCCCTAAAAGCTGAACTCACTGGACATAGATAAGGCTGCTTACATATCCAGAGCTGGCTGATTTTAACTATTCACTTGTTTACAGATAAACATGAATATTGTTCTTTGTGTGTCTGGCAAAGATAGGCAAAATTGTAGTTGGAGGTATTATCTTCTGACAAATATATGCACGCACTTGCCTTTTTTTAGTAGATTATGTTACTTATCCCCACTCCTCTTGGCCTATTTTCTTGTGACCGGTATGGTAAAGGGGAATGGCAAGAGCTAAAAAAGAGATAGAGGAACGGTCTTATTAGTCAGCACAGAGATGGAATTTCATGAGTGGCATTTTGTGATTTTTGCATGGAATAAAAATACATAAATATAAATAATTATATCTATCTATATATAAAATAAATTTATGTTTTTCAGAGGGTTCCTTCTGGAACTCCTGGTCTCAATCTGCAACTTACACTTGTCCACTTCACTCAGTGTAGTTGTGTGTAAAGACTATGAAATTCACTGTAATCTAACAAAAACATCCTTTTATTATATGGAATAGCACTTATGTGTGCATTCACTGTCTAATTCTAATACAGTGTTTGATTTTTGACTGTAGTGAACAGAAATAGTTCAGCTTTAATATGGTATATGCTTTTCCATTTTTTAAAGTTTTCTTTTAAAATTCCATGTGAATATCTTACTGTATTGCACGCACAGTATCTGCACAGTATACACACTTCTGTAGATTGCTAAATCATTGTTAAATCTGATTGGAATTAACTGAAAAAAAAAAATTGTATGCACTTATTTGAATTCAGAGAATCATAGAATCACAGAATCACAGAATCACAGAATGGTTTTGGGGTTGGAAGGAACCTGAAAGATCACTCAATTCTAACCCCCTGTCATGGCTGGGGACAGGTTCCACTACATCAGGTTGCTCAAAGCCCTGTCCAACCTGGTCTTGAAAGCTGCCAGGGATGGAGCAGCCACAGCTTCTCTAGGCAACCTGTGCCAGTGTCTTATCTACCTCACAGTAAAGGATTTTTTCCTAATACCTCATCTATATATACACCCTTTTTTAGTTCGAAGCCATTGCTCCTTGTCCTGTCTCTACATGTCCTTGTAAAAGGTTCCTCCACAGATTTCTTGTTGGTCCCCTTTAGATACTGGAAGGCTGCTATAAGGTTTTCACAGCCTTCTCTTCTACAGAGTGAATAACCCAAACTCTCTCAGCATGTCTTCATAGGAGTACTTCAGACCTCTGGTCTTGCTCTGGACTTGCTTCAATAGGTCCATGTTCTCCTTATGTTGGGGGCCCTAGAACTGAACACAATACTCCAGATGGAGTCTCATGAGAGCAGAATAGAGGGGCAGAATCACCGTCCTCGACTGCTGGTCACGCTCCTTTTGATGCAGCCCAGGATATGGTTGGCTTTCTGGGCTGCAAGCGCACACTGCCGGCTTGCGTTGAGCTTTGTCATCTGGCACTCCAAGTCATTCTCCTCAGGGCTGCTCTGAATCTCTTCTCTACCCAGTCTGTAGGTGTGCCTGGGATTGCTCTGACCCAGGTGTAGGACCTTGTATGTGGCTTGATTGAACTTCATGAGGTTGGTAGTGACCCACCTCTCAAGGTCCCTCTGGATGGCATCCCTTCCCTCCAGTGTATCAACCGAACCACACAGCTTGGTGTCATCAGCAAACTTGATGAGGGTGCACTTGATCCCACTGTCCGTGTCACTGACAAAAATGTTGAACAGTGCTGGTCTTCATGCTGATCCCTGAGGAACAGCAGTCATCACTGGTCTCCACTTGGAGCTGTTGACTGTAGCTCTCTGAGTGCAACCTTCCAGCCAATTCCTTGTCCACTGAGTGGTCCACCCATTAAATCCATGCCACTCCAATTCAGAAACAAGGATGTCATGCACAACAGTGTCAAATGCTTTGCATGAGTCCAGAAGATGATGTCAGTTGCTTTTCCCTTACCCACCAATGCTGTAACCCTATTGTAGAAGGCTACCAAATTTGTCAGGCATGATTTCCCCTAAGTGAAACCATGTTGGTCATCGCCAATAGCCTCCTTATTTTCTACATACTTTTCCAGGAGGATCTGCTCCGTGATCTTGCTGGGCACCAAGGTGAGACTTATTGGCTTGTTTCCTGGGTCTCCCTTTTTTTGCTTTTAAAAATTGGTTGTTTTCCATTTTCCAGCTAGTGAGAACTTCACCAGAATCCCATGACTTCTCAAATATGTGGCTTAGCCACTTCATCTGCCAGTTGCCTCAGGACTTGCAGGTTGCATCTCATTTGGTTGCATGGACTTTGCACCTTGTGGAATTCAAGAGGTAATTTTAATACAATCATGTCTGTGCCTTTTTATACTTTCTGTTTGTGAACACTGAAGGACTTGATGCCGAGGATATTCCAGGAATACTGAAGGCTGAAGACTTTATGAAAACAATTGTTTAATATAGTACTAACACGGTGAGATTCCTTTGGGTCTTTTGTAATATGGCTTGTGATGGCATTGGGGAATAATACTTCTCTTTATAAAGAGCTGGTGGATGTTGAACTTGATTTGGAATAGGGCCTTTCTTGCTCAAATTCAGTGTTACACCAGTTGGGGAAGGCTACCATATTTAGGAAGTAAAGCTGATAGTTTTCCAAAGGAAAATTACAAAGTGATGTATATCTATTGTAAATCTGCTTGAAATGACCAGTATTTTCAGGGAAGGGTTTCTTGTGCAATAGCACTTGGCAGAATAGAGAAGAGGATTGCAGTCTAGAGAAAGGAGTTTATAGCAGCTCAGCATAAAACGCTTTTCTTAGTTATTTTGGAACAGTACATTTAGTTGGCTTTTGACCTGGTGTTCTCCTAAATCAACAGTAAAGGTCAGACATAAATAAGATAATTTTGATGTACTGGTAATTAAGAAGGTATTTTGATTCAGGGCAGTAACTTATCGGAAATGAAGAATGCAAATACAAATAGAGGGGAGAGCCTTTCCTAGGCTACTGCAATAACCTTTGAGCTCTGCTCCTGCATAGTACAGTACTTTGCTCACTGTGGAGGGAGAGCTGATTTAGCTTTCTCTTCTGCTTTATTTTCAGTGTAAAGTCACTGCAGAGGTCTCTGCTCAGAGAATGTTAGGGACATGGCAGAAGTAGCTGTAAGTGAGAAGGATTACCAACACGATTTCTATGTATGCTTTCTATTTCCATGACAAACATTCCCCAAACAAGAGAGCAGTGGTAGCTAACAGATTAAGTCGAGGCAGATCCTGAAGGAAAGATCTCCTTTCAAGGAAAAGGTGGCATTTTGACAACTGGCAGGTCAAGGAATTTCACCAGGACAGTCTAAATTGCTGAAGAATCCAAAGGTAACAAGGTAGTGAGCTAAGACGAGTAACAAGATGGCTGGAGCATGAATAGGCATGTTAATGAACTTAACAGTAAAATGGCTGCTAAATAAAATAATAAAGTACACATTCTCTTATTTAAGCCAGCAATTGTATTGGAAGGTAGCAAATATTATACTTCTACTTATAAAAACCTCAATAATTACCTGGAGAATTACAGACCAGTAAGGCTTACTTCAGCTCTTGGCAACTTTACTGATAGGATGATTAAAAATACAGTTATAAAAAAGTTCCAGAAACACAGTTTCATGATATGGTAAGGAAAAATTGCACATATTTTGTAAAGGGATACTGTACCTTACTAATTCTTTGAATGCATAAATGGTACATTAGATGAATGAAAGACAGTTGATAAAGTACATTTGTGTATGTAATCACTGATACATCTGAAAATGACAGCTTAGGAAACAAAACCACTTAGATTTCCCTAAAAAGATGGCAAGAGGAGGTAGAAGATTGAAATTCATGTCTTCCTTCTGAATCAGTGCAGAAGACAGATTTGATCTTACATTCTC
Organism: Psilopsiagon aurifrons; assembly: GCA_025447955.1. Classification (NCBI taxonomy): domain Eukaryota; kingdom Metazoa; phylum Chordata; class Aves; order Psittaciformes; family Psittacidae; genus Psilopsiagon; species Psilopsiagon aurifrons. Next base: position 8,347 of record JAOEHY010019640.1, on the reverse strand, counting down.
TGTATTCAAAATAGCTGTTCAAATCAGTGAATTTCTGAGATCCCAAGAAGTGAATTTTTCATTCTCTTTGTTCTGATAGGGTTTATAATCCCTGGCAGAATGCCTGTCTCAGATGAATTGATGCCTAAACCCCACCCATTTCCTCTGTTTCACTGCTGACTTGCTTAGCGGTGTCACATTCAGTCAGCTTTGGGAATGTCTTTAGCGGCATACTAATTGCATGCAAGTGTGCCATTAAGCATCAAGGTATGTCTGAGTTAAGCATAGTAATGCTTTAGCGTTTTTGATATTCTGAGCAAAGTAGTACTCTGAGAAAGTAACATTCTGTGCAGATAAGAGTACAAAGCAGAAAAAAAAATAGTTCATTTTTCTCAGGGGAAAAAATAACCTTTGAAGTACCTCAGGGTCCCATATATGGGTGGAATTTGGTCTATTTATTAATAATTTGGAAAATGGAAGACCAATTCTACATATGCTCCCATATAATTTAATTAAGGTCAAAGGAAAGTGGACAGACTTCAGGAGGAACTAACAAAGCTGGCTGCAATCTTGCCACAATGGTGGGATAAAGTCAGAGTTGCTTTAAAGTGGTGATCCTTAAATGCCAAAAGACTGCTTGTCACACCTTCAATGGCTATTAAAAATGGGTGTGCAATGAGAGAACATCTCAAGTGAGTGTGCAGACGATATAATCAGAAGAATTCAGAATAAATTTATTAATTAAATGACTACTAGTAAAAGCGTGCACTTTCTTCTTATCAGACTTTTAATGGATAAATTATAGTACTATTTGATATGCTCCTGTGTGCTGTCCACAATCTACTTCTCACGGCTTAGCAGAACTCCATGGAAACCACAAGAATTTGGTTTGGGATCTCTTGGCCTAAGAAAAGCACTACATATTGAAGGGCACAATTTTAACTATTTTTACTTCTTAATGGTTTTTAAAACCTGAGTATCACTGCTCTTTGCTCAGTGAAGTGCCTCAGTTACTAGAACCTGAAGCTGAACTCAGGCTGCCTGTCTGTCTACCCACAGGCTTCAGCAGTTCTCTGTGCCAAAGGTCTGCCTGCCTAATGGTGTTCAACCTTTTTTATTTGTAGTACCTTGAGAAATTCCTTGTAGAGTTGCAGGCTCTGAGTAATAAGTGCAAGTGTTCTGATATTAGGCTTGCTTTCCTTTTTTTATTTTTAAATGACCACTTGCAGATCCCAGGAGTAGTCCATAGGGATCCAGGAATCCTTCAATGATAGGTACCAAAAAAAACCCCTCCAGTTCAATAAGGGTTTTTAAAGGAGCCTTTAGTTGAAAACTGATGATTAAGATTAGAACAATTGTACCTAAGTACGTGCTAAAATGTATTTTGCATTTCATGCTGTACCTATTTTCAGCATCCCTACTTTATGTTTTCCAATTTAAATGCAGGCCCTTTGTTTTCGCTGAAGTTGAAAGGGAAGACATTCTGAAGTAATTAGAACATTACTGCTCTTTTCAGCATTAGTGTTCCCTTTATTCTTACAGTTAAAAAAATATTAAAAAAAAAATCAAATTAATGGACTTCAGAGGCTTGGTGGGTGCATGGGCCTGGAGAAGCAGCAGGGAAGCAATATACTTAATGTGGCGAAAGGTGAGATAGCAAACTTTTGTGTACCCTACGTACCATGTATTAATCTCATGATAACTGCTTTCACATTTGAACCTTCTGTCTCTTTTGTGAGATCCAGCAATCTTTGCTTTTTTCTGTTCTGGGAGCAATTTTCTGAATCATTAATTTTCAGTGGCCAGGCTTCAATTAGCTTAATCAGGCATTGATTAGATTTTTCAAGTCCCTGGCATTTATCTTCCACCTTGCCTATATGGTTCCTTGACTCCATTACCTGATTGTACACTTACTACGTATAAGGTTGATTCTTCTCCATTAACATTCCCTGATGAGAGGTCTCATTAGCCTTCCAGCTAGCCACTTTCATTAGTGATGGTGGCAATTCATGGTAAGGGCCAGTTTCCACTGCCCTTGCAAAGCAGGATATTTTCTTCTAAGTAGTGTTACTTCATCAGCAATCTACTCTTAGATGAGATGAAGGTGATGCTTATAAACAATTCTGACCCAAAGAGAAAACACTTTATTTGGAATATACTCCATACTTTGTTTAAAAAGTTGTGAAATCATAGGAAATTAATGAAGTGATGGTTTTTCAAAGCATACTTCATACAACTTTAGCTTTTTTTTAACTTCTTTTCTCAGTGTCTAGCTTGATGTATTAAAATGCATTTTCATAGCCAGCACTCATGATGTGAGGGAGTTTGATGTGGTTTTATAATCAAGGGCGATGTAAGGCGCATGTAGACTTCATGTCTCCATAGACTGCAGTCCCTATAGACCTAGATACCAGTTCCTAGATACCAGTTGCTCAGCTGTAAAAACTTGGGTACAGACTCATTCCTCATGATGCATGTTTTTGGGGAGGTGTGAGCAGCAAGACAGGTAAAGGATGAAGTAGAAAGTGAGGGACTGGGTGGAGCTGGAAAATGGGACTTTAGATTCAGGTGAATTTTTCTAGGTTGAAAAGCACTTTCTTCTCCCTATATCCAGTAGGGTCTCACACTGTCTGTTGTCAGATCTGTTCATTATGCTTTGTTTTTGCAAACAATGCCTTCTGAAGGCACAGACCTATTTTTTAAATTCTTTTTTTAAATCATGCTTGCACTAGCTTGGACAAGACAGACCTGAACATAAATGAGCTTGTGCCAAAACTGATAGTGGGGAAGTTCTGATAGCACAGAGTTTCATATTCCAGGACTTTGTTTGCTATCTGTGAATTAAAAACTCTAATAAAAAGCTATCTTAATAATAAAATATAGTTTCCAATTAAAAAATATGGAATCAGATCTTCAAACATATTCTTTCTGTGGCTTCTTTGAGTTGGGAGAGTTGCCAACATTTCCAAGTTTTTTTGCAATTAAACCAAAGTTGCTTAACTTCTGTTCTGATCAGTCAACATTTCTGAAAAAATGACATTTTGCCAGGAAGCTCCTAGCCCACTCTAATTTTCACCAAATTATATAATTAAATATATGATTTGTCTTCTCCAATTCCCAGGACATATACATGCCTTCTAATTAAAATAATAATGGATAAAAAGAGATCATCTCAAGATTTTGTATTTGATGGTTTGTTTTTTTTTTTTCCAGATTGTTCTGAGAAATCCTTGGAGCATTAGTTTCACCTTTTGTTCAAAAATGCTAGTACAAGAAATGTGTAAAAAACACTTTTCATGATCACTTTTTTCTTACTAGTTAGGTGGAACAGTGATTAGATTCAATGTGAGACTGTTCTGAAACTCATTTCCTCTTTTTTGTACTCCATGTTTTAAAGATTTATTGTAAATTGCTGGATTCTTTATTCATTTTGTTGTTTATGCTTTGTGACGTTATGATGTTTCCCTGACTGTAGTCACTCATCTGATGTGTAAAATATGGCTTTTGAAAATGTGTTTTCTGTCTTGAAATTATTTTAAATTGATCTTTTAGGGGATTGCAATTTCAAATATATGAGAAACATTTTTTGGCTTTCTGAACGCCCCCCCCCCCCCCTTGCTGTTTTGAATCTTTCCCTCCTTTTTTGAATCAGAGGTCCCCTTCAGCAAAGAAATTTTCATATGTCTAAAGCTTTCTGTAGAAACCATGGTCTTCTGTGATAAAAAAACCCTTTGAAAACATCTGACAGTTCATCTCTGTAATTAGTGATTTTCAATTACTACATACAGAATGGCAAGGAGCATTAACACATAACTAGCTCAGAAGTCACATTCAGTGTATCACTCTTTTGGTTTTGGTCATTTGCTGTCACTGAGGTTTCTGGTCTTATTGGAGTTGTTTGGGGTCACCATGAGTTTGGACTGTTGTCTTTTCTGACTAGTGAAGGCCATTGCTGACTCATTGGATTGCTTAGGCATTTTGTTACTCACAGAGGCAATAATGTAGGGCTTATGTTGCTCCAGAATCGATGGCGCAACTCTGACAACCTTGCCAGCTGTCCCATTTTCAGTTTTGCAGCTAGAGGTTATTGATAGAGTATGGGTAAATGTTCTGTTCAACGGTGATTCTTTCAGGCCTAACTTTACCTTGTTCACTCAGCTGAACCATCTTAGTGTATAGCAGATGTGAAAATGGTTGTCCTTAGATGCTTTTCCTTCCTTCTTGGATGGTCCCAAAGGGCACTCTTAGGTGCTATACTTCAGTATTCCTTCTATAGGGGTATTTTAATAATTTATTTAGAAATCCCTCAACTCCAACATATGCACAAAATAAGATGCTGGATTTAGGGAGAAGTTATATGTCTTGGTGGAGGGTGCTTGTTAAGACACTTGGCCTAGCTCTGGCTAGTCTGAAAGCTGGTGTGGCACATGTTCCCACATTTGTGTTTTTCCTGCTGGTGAAACAAATATGCCCATGTATTTCAGATCCCCACCTTGCAAAACGCTGTGTGTCCTTTTTACCTTCTGTGCTGTCCATGGAAATTTTCCTTTATGAAGCAGTATCTTGAGATCTCAAAACTGAGCTTAAAAATGTTGCTTGAATTTATTTAAGTGGGTTCTTAAGGAAGTCCTGTGATATCCTAATGCTGACAGCTCAAAGCTTCTGACTAAAGGTGAAGTTACTGGTTTTAATTAGAGCTGATCTGGATAAAAGAAACAAGATCACAATATTGTCATAAAAGTTAATTTCCATTTTTCATCAAAGCTTTCTTTCCACTGAAATTTCTTCAGAGGCAGAGATTAGATCTATCTGAATTTAGGTGCTTAACTAAGTTGCCAAAAATCAGAGCTTAGTTTTTCTAGATTTTCTTTGCAGTCAAGGGAGAAAGAGAGACAGTAAAATCCAGAAGGATTTTAAGTCAGGTTTATCTAGGCTGGGTTGGACTTTGAAGCAATTGTCTTTCTCCATTGACTATACAGGACAGATACAACAGCTGCGTAATTTTGGAGCTTGAGAAAATACACTTAGAGGAATTGCAGACATGTAGAAGGAAGAATCTGGACCTAAGAATCTTCATTGCAATGTGAATGATATGGCTTGAACTCCAGTTGTCCTGTATGGTCTGCCTCAGGAAATGTAGCTGTTGTAGGGTAGGGAACTACTGATTGAGCATCAAAGTGAGCCATTGTCCCTGCCAAGTTGTACATTGCATAAATGAACCAGGAAATATTTATGACTGTTTAGCAAACCTGCTTCTGCTAGAGAGGCTTAGCTGTGGCTGAAAGGCTTAATCTAAACTCCAAAGAGTTAGCTGTGGAGAATTTTATTCCTTAATAGATGATTATTCATTCAAGAAAGTAAGAATAAAAGCCAAAAAGTGGTCAAAACCCCTAGTACCTCTTTCCTCCTAAACATTCTGAAGTAGCTTGAACACAAAATTTATGGCTGAAATTCAGCTTTGTATAAAACAAGAAGTTTATGGTATTAGTTCTTCATGTATGTTTGTTCTTATTTTGTCTTTCTAAAAAATAACACATGAGCATTGTAACTTTGGGGTTTAATGCTCTGAATTAAAATTATTGCATACCTTATTAACTGCTTCAGCTTATGTGATGATTAGAAGTAAGCCATATATTCTTGCTAAAAGTGAAAACAAATATGGTACATTTTGTTCAGGATCTAAATGAAAATAAATTATTGGTTTTAAACGGTGAAGAGTAGTGTTATGTGTTTATTTTATATTTATATATATATACACACATAGAGAGAATACATTATGATAGGATGTTTTTTCAGTGTGAATTGGGGTCAGCCACACTATAAATGATTAAAATAGAGTGGGTCATCTCATGCTGGTTTGAATAGTACTATTATACCACAGCACTTTGTTAATGAAATATGATGCATGTATTGTGCCAACAGAAAAAATATTTTCAAAGTAGTTACATTATAAAAATTGAAAAAAAAAAATTCTGCTTGTAAGCTCTGTTAGTTTCCACCTGTATATTTATCCAAAGCCCCAGAGGCAGCCACAAAAAAATAACTTTAAAATATAGAGAGTTTGAAATTTGATATTTTAAGAAGTTTGAAGAGCTCGATGTAGGAACAAGGACCTGTTGGGAAAAGAGTGGTTTTTCCTTTTAGTTACCTTTTCTGATTTGCAATGCTGGAAATATTTCAGGCTTTAAGTTATGATTTTTATTAATACAATAATCTCTCTGGAATAGATTTTGTCTGCCTTTGTCCTTAGGAGTAATCTGGGGAGGAGGAAAAGCAAAGATTTCTGGAACTTCTTATGACCCTGAAATATTAAACTAGGTCCCAGAGAGCAGGATTAATATGCAGAGGTCAAAGATGCTTGATAGTTATTTTTTATACAGTTAATTTCTCACATGGCTCATACTGAATGTGCTATTTTGCCATGTCACTCCACAATGACAGCTGGGTAAATTTATTGGATGGCAAGCACAGGAATTTCTGCAGATGGAGGAAATATTTTTCCTGGCCAATTGATTTAAAAAGAAAATGGGTTGTCAGTGTGCACATGCATCTGAAGGAAAAAGGGTAAAGGAATGAATTAGAGGTCAGTAGTATAGTCGTAAGTGAATCACATAAATATATATGTATGCTTAGGCTGTGCAGACGTGACTGAGTATTCATTGTTCTCATGAATATTATGCTGGACTGTGATTTTCTGAGGATTATTGGAAAATGTTGATTCAGTGAAACTGAATCTTTTTATAGCACATATTTAGTTTCACCTGTATTTGGCTGGGAATGTTTTCAGATATTAGGAGAGAATTTGGGTGGCAGGAGAATACCAATCTTTCCCCTGGAATAATGCACTGGGCGAGGCACCCAGTGTGACATGAGACAGTACAGAGCCACCTGCTCGGGTGGATATCCTTGAATCCCCATGTTTGCTTTTGGTCCTATATTTAAGGTCCTTCACTTAAGAGAATATTATTTAAGAAGTGCCTACTTACATTCTCGGACTGTGCTGCTTCTTTTGATTTCTCCTTTTGTTTTCTTCTCATACTTTTGGCTTCTGCCATAAAGACTCTGGATCTGAGGCGCCCTCCATTTCCAATATCCCTGTTTTCCCTAAAACTTCTGATTCAAATCACTCCTAACCTAGGCTTTCCTTCTTTTTTCTCTCACCATACTTGCAATTATCTATCTCCTCACACTGCCCTCCTGTGTTGTAGGGATGAGAGTTCCAGTTTTGTAGCTGGGTCTTAGCCCTTGCATTATTCTTCCAAAGGTGCTCTTTTAAGACGCCCATGAAATTTTAAAGGTTTAAAGACCAAACTTGAGAGGAAGATCTCATGAGGGTGCAAGAGATTTTGCTATTTTCTGCTTTACCCCATTTTTTCTTCTTGAAATGTTTTTTTCTGTTTGCAGATTTGCTCCGTGAACAGCAGCCAGCAGCCCCTGGGGCCTGTTTATCCAGTCACCCCTATTCTTACACATTTTGGGTGGAATAAAATGGACTCCAGATACCATCAGCTCCTGCTGTTGGGCAAAAGCCTGACTAATATTATTTTGATAAAAAACAAAAAGCCACCTCCCCCCAAGGTATTCTGTATTTATTTTATGCTTTTAAATTGAATAGAAAGAATCCATCATTTCATTTAGCATCTCCTCCTCCTAGCTGGTCTTTGGAAGACTGGAAAAGGTGGAGTGTAATGGAGAACCCCTTTATTTACCTTGCCAATTCCCCTTGCTTGTCTTCACCCCTAAGTGCACACAGGCAAGCAACAGTCTATCTGCAACACTGTTACCACCGCGAGCAAATACATCTTTTTGTTTAACTGTATAATTGCTCTCTTGGTGGGTTTATTTCTCCCCTTCTCAATTTGTCTTCTTAATAACTAAGATCAGTACATCTAAATGGTCCCTTTTTTCTTTTCATATTTTTTTTTCTTTTTTAAATTTTTAACAAGCACAGTGGGTGTAACAAGATACTCAGCTACAAACATTAATCATATTAAAACTAATTAAAAACTGAAAAGTTTCTGTGCATTCCAAGCACTGGGGTAGGAGGGGGTGGGCAGGGCTTTGGTTTGAGCCCTCATTTCCTGAGCGCAAGCAAATGCCTGACACATGGACTTTGCTGAATTCCAAAATGTAGCAAAACAGTGCCTGCATATTTGGCAGGAACCACCACCAGTTCAGGTCAGTGTCTGTTTCAGCAAAAGAGAAAGCCCTGCATGTTAACAGAGGAAAACGGGAGGAACAACATGTGACATTTTGTAATTGCAGCACTTCTGTTACCCAAGGAGCACCACTCTGCTCCCGCTCTGTAAACACTTCCTCCCATGCAACTGCCTTTGAACACATTTTTAAAGGGGGGAGGCGCGGGGGG